>KZ651914.1:156118-166375 GCA_001010745.2 Gerris buenoi
AGTTGTTTTTCTTGATTTTCAAGGTTAATGATTATTAGAGATCAGAGATGTGTTTTATACAATAGTTTTCCTTTGTTATTCATCTAATAGTGTTATCAGATAATTCAGATGCAGTTTGATTGTAATTTCCTTTAGTAGGAAGCAGATAATTTCACGCTGCATAATTACCAACAGGTATAGCATGATAGTTTTTCTTCTAATCGGAATAATTAAAATAATTAAGGAAACGAGTGAAGTTGAAAAAGCGAGACAGATCTCTCTTTAGGGATGAATATTTCTCAGTTAATTTCAGCGACTTTTTAAGTGCATTCTTCATTTTTTACTTTCCCAGACTGTGAAGTTTATAACACTCTTATATAAAGAGAAAATATTATGATGGCACAAAAATGAGATTTTTCCTGGATTCACAAATTTATACAAAATTTTTTAGGGTCCCTAGAAAAAAAAGAGGACCCATTATAAATTTCTACGCATGTCTCTGCCTCAGGTACGTTATCCTGATGTCCTAAAGTACCCAACACAAAAATTTAAAAATTAGCATTTGAAAATTATGGCAAAGTCCTAAAAAAACATAACTTAAAAACTGGAAGTTGCGTTTTAAGGGTTTGAAATGTTTATTTTCGGAAATGCGTCATGTGGCGTGTTGAAAGATGAGTTCACATATGTATTTGATTTCGCTTTAGTGCAAATTCATCTTTGTATGTCGTTTTCTGTGGTTCCCCCAAATTAGTTTATTTTACCAAAATGAACTAAAACATCTACAAAAAAAAGTCATAGTTATTTTAATACAAAAAATTGTGTTTTTGAGTAATATTTTATGTCATTTATGAGAAAAATGTTCAACTTGTGAATGTATCAGCTGATGATTTCTATCAGTGAGTAAAATTATTATTAGTTAAAATTATTTAAAACTGTTCCGAAGATTTTTTTTTAAATGAATCCTAAAAATAATCCATTTAAATACGAATCTAACTTTATAAGTAATTTTCTTGGGATAAATCTAGTTTTTAAGAAAATGGTTGTAGGCGGAAATGGTGAGAGGTCGGGTTCGATTCCCCACCAGGGAAATGTTATTTTTATGGTAAATTTTCATAAAATGTTCAATACTAATTAGATGCAACCAGGAAAACTTGAAATAACTAACAAATGGAAAACTTTTGACCAATTAATTATGTTTTCGTATATTAGAAAGAGAAGTCCGAGATGTATCACACATATTCTTTAGACTTCTTTGAGGATTGTCAACTAAAAGTATAAAAGATAGAACCAGATTATTAAGAAAGTCAATAAAGGATTTTACTCAATGAAGAGATCAAATTGACTGATTTTTACGATCTATGAAACAGGTTACAAAACCACGAACACTACAACCACGAACAAACCGAAAACGTGATATAAAATTAGACATTCAATGAATCATAGTTATATCTGGCTGAAATTTAATATTATATTAAGGAAATATCACCGCTTAAATAATAAGTATCAACAGCTTTACTAATAACAAGTCGAAAAGCTAAAGTCAAACATTAAGATTAAACCAAATAACTTTCATTTGGAAGAAAGTTAACCTCTGTGGAATTCTTTCACTATAGATAATTCCTTTGACATTTCCCTACTTAGTCTTTTTTTTTTGTTCATTTTTAATGATAATAATAAAAGTTAGTTGCTAAATTTATATCTAAAGTCAATTGCTATTATTTATAGTTGGTGGAGTGGAATAAGAAATGTCAGTCGGATCGGATGACCGGCTCTCAACTTAATACAAATATTTCCGCTTTCACTCACACTATCAATTTTAAATTTAACCAAATTGGACTTAATTTATACACACACACACACATATATATATCCAGCCTAATGGCATAAAAATCAGCTTGTATCATTAAAAATAACCTGTTATTTTGAAAGAAATTGCTTTTATTTTGCGTTTATAATATGATCATTTTTAAATCGACCATAAAGGTATGTCAAATAAATAGATTTTTATATAATATATAAATATATATATAAATATATATATATATATTACAATGTATTATACAATACATCTACTTTCACGAATATTGTGGTTAGTTAAAAAAAAGTAACCTTAAAGTTCAACCTTGCATACAGTGTATTCTTCATAGGTCTTACCAGATTCAACAGTTGACTGGCTTTATATAGTGTCTTTCCTACAATATATATGTTTATAAATTTAAGGTAGAAAATATATTAGAGGCATAGAGTGTGAGAAAAAAAAAAAATATGAGTTATTTGCTGTATATATATACCATAAGGTTAGGACCAAGGCAATATAGGGTTGATTACCATGAGAAAAGAGCTGATGCCATACCAGGGAGTAAAAGCAGCTGAATATAAAAAAAACTTAGCTCCGCTCACTTCCAAGTCCATTCTGCTCGAAAAATATCCCTAAAAACCTACCCCTAAAAAAATATATAATCTCACAGCGCTACCAAATTCTAACGCAATGCACCGCCGACAAAAATTATATTATATTTTATACAGAAAACAAGTAAATGAAGAGAAAAGACTGGCTTGAAAAACGGAGGTGCTTTTTTTTAAACATTTATCTTTTCTGTGACAGAAAATATGGTCGCACTTTTAACTTACGTAGAATAATGAAGAATTCCTTTTTATTCTTCTAAACTATTCTTTATTTAAGTCGGTTTTTGTAATAGAGAATGATTTATTGTATTGTTTAATTTACAGATAATTTTAACTTTTAATAAAATTGTCTTCCTTTATTAAGATAAGTTATTATATTTATTTTGAAGATGCAAATCAAATCTAAACATTTATTTTATTGGGAAAAAATGTGGTTGGATTGGCAATGATTTATAAACAAACTGCATAGTCATACTTGAGAATATTTAATACATAATTATGCAATATTCATACATAATTATTATGCAATATACATGACTACATTATAGTTGTTCTAGTTTTGATATAATAGATTTGAGTTTAGTATATTTTTTTAATTAATCATCTTTAAGTAAGTTTTGCCTATGTTAATTTATCTTTTACAATATGTATTTGGGGCCCCACCTTTATTTGTAAAACTTCACCTTTGATTTTATCTATTAGGATCATTTATTATCTAATTATTTACGCCATGAAAGGTTATCTCAGAAACTATTTCTGAACTATCTCTGAAACTATTTCAGACTATTTGATTTCAAACTATTTTGAAACTATCTCAGAAACTATATCTGTAACTATTCTAACAATAACTGGCTTAGTCTTCTGGAATTATTTAATTTGGTATTATTTATCAATTATTATNTATATTATATTTTATACAGAAAACAAGTAAATGAAGAGAAAAGACTGGCTTGAAAAACGGAGGTGCTTTTTTTTAAACATTTATCTTTTCTGTCACAGAAAATATGGTCGCACTTTTAACTTATAAATGAAGAGAATAATGAAGAATTCCTTATTATTCTTCTAAACTATCCTTTATTTAAGTCGGTTTTTGTAATAGAGAATGATTTATTGTATTGTTTAATTTACAGATAATGTTAACTTTTGATAAAATTTTCTTCCTTTATTTAGATAAGTTATTATATTTATTTGAAGATCTGCAAATCAAATCTAACATTTATTTTATTGGGAATTAATGTGGTTGGATTGGCAATGATTTATAAACAAACTGCATAGTCATACTTGAGAATATTTAATACATAATTATGCAATATTCATACATAATTAATACATGACTCTGTTATAGTTGTTCTAGTTTTGATATAATAGATTTGAGTTTAGTATATTTTTTTAATTAATCATCTTTAAGTAAGTTTTGCCTATGTTAATTTATCTTTTACAAGATGTATTTGGGGCCCCACCTTTATTTGTAAAACTTCACCTTTGATTTTATCTATTAGGATCATTTATTATCTAATTATTTACGCCATGAAAGGTTATCTCAGAAACTATTTCTGAACTATCTCTGAAACTA
This sequence comes from Gerris buenoi, assembly GCA_001010745.2. NCBI lineage: Eukaryota > Metazoa > Arthropoda > Insecta > Hemiptera > Gerridae > Gerris > Gerris buenoi. The sequence continues at coordinate 160,077 of KZ651914.1, forward strand.
TTTCAGACTATTTGATTTCAAACTATTTTGAAACTATCTCAGAAACTATATCTGTAACTATTCTAACAATAACTGGCTTAGTCTTCTGGAATTATTTAATTTGGTATTATTTATCAATTATTATTTGAAATTGACCGACAACTTAAGCTCATGGATCATTCTTATTACTTAGCTTGCTTTTCTTATTTATTGCTTCCGAGCTTAACGAAGGTAACGGAAGCATTGTGTTCACTTTTGAGAACGAAAAAGTTTGATGTCTCCGATTTTAAAAATTCCAAGACAGAAATCCGTTTCAGACATCAGGGAACATTTTTGGTTCCGTGTCTGTCTGTCTGTCTGTCGGTCTGTGTGTCCGCGAATTATGAAACGTCCGACGATAACTTGAGCAAATATCAACCGATTTTGATGAAATTTGGTGGACATGTTCATTATATCCATGCCCAGGACGAGTTCGTTGGACAACATATCCGTCCAAGCGTTCACGCGCAACGCTCGCGTAAACGTGAACTTCAAATTTAAATTTGGAATTTTTGGTCGGGAAACAAATAAAACTTCATCTATTCAATGAGAGAAAAAATTTTTTCCTATACACATATTTAGTAAAACCAACAGCGACACGGCTATGAAGTGTTAAAGATCGCGCTAAAACTATTAATAGTTTTTACACAATAAACAATAATAAAGTAGGTCCTATAACGTTGATATTAATATAAAAATAAAGTATACATGATATGCGAGGAAGCTATGTGCCACACTAATTGGCAGTCTATTTTTTATTAAAACCTTTATCTTTGTTATGTACCTTTACCGTTTACAACAGTCGCCGTGTGTTATAGTTTTCGTCCAGAATTTAATTTACGCTTTCTTACATAATTCTGTGAAATATATATTGTGAAATATACTTTGTTAACATGAGTTTCGAAGCGAAACCCCATGAAAAAGGCAATTGCTCAACGTTTTAAGTACAAGGTCACATCAGCAAATTTTTGGTTTTGTATTGAAAGTGTTTTTTTTTTTTTTAAATAGCATGAAACTGGAATTAAATTAAAAACCGAATTGAGTCATGCGCAGTAGGTATGATAAACAAATATAATATGATAATCTGACTTAACTATAACTAGTCTGGAAGTTTATACTTTTCAAAATTGTTATTAAAACTCCTCATGGAAATACCTTCGGTTTGAAACCAAAACAGTTTTCAAAACGATTTTGAAAACTCATAGAAACTAGTAATTTAAGTTAATACCGCGTTTAACTATAGTTTTATTTTGTACTTTATTTTATGGTGTTTTCTAAACAGATGCTATCGGCGAGTAAGAGGAGTCTTATTCTGTTTACTTTTTTATGAATGTTATTATCAGAATTTGAAGCGTCGGTATTGGATTGTATCTGTCGTAAGAGTTCGAGAATTTAAAGCTTTGGTAGAGAGTTGTAACTGTCAAAAACTGTCATTGTAGAGGATGTTTAATTTCGTAACATGTCAGAAATTGAAGCGTTGGAAATGGATTTTTAGCGTCAGGATTTCAAACTTTGGTGAAGGATTGATACTGTCAAAGCATTTTAAGAATTGGAAGCATTTGAAAAACATGTTATCAGAATTTGAAACGTTATTAAAGTTAAGCAGCCCCTACACCATCAAGCCGCTTGGTCAAAACATCGCGTCAAGCTGATTGACACGACCTTCAAGCCGGCTTGGGGCGCATCAAGCATCCCATCAATCTTTTCATCAACACTCATCTGTAGCGGAGTTTTCGACTAGTAAACTGCTCCTCCTGGACTGTAATAAATCAGTATTGTGTAGATACTATGGTTTCGAATCAGGATTTGGGGTGTAGAGCAGGTTATGACGGAATGCTTGATAAAAATTGCTCTAGACTCTAGACTATCAAGCCGCTTGATTCATTCAAACTTTCAATCTCCGTCAAGGCTTGACTCAAGCATCAAACGGGTTCCTAGACTATCAATCATGCTTGACTGACACCATTACTTAACGCGATGTTTTGATCAATCGGCTTGATCGTTTAGGGGCTTCTTTATTTTAAGTCTTTATTACTTCATTGATTATGGGCATCTTAAGTTCTTTAAATCGTTCTGTATTCAACATAAGAACGTATTGTAGTTATTAGACAATGAACTGAGCAATGATCAAGTTTATTCAACGTAAATAAGTTATCCAATCTTGGATAGAAAAATCTAATTTTAAAAGTAATATTGTTGGAGAGCTGAGTTAGATATAATAAATCATAAACTTTTACAATAATTAAAAATTAGATAATAAATAAAATATCGTGTAAAATTCCATGGCGATGCTTTACCCCACAAATAATTCTATATAATCATTTTAATTAATGATCGTTAAATCATTTTTTTAGAAGATTTTTTTTTTTCTTTTCGGGTGCATTACAAGATCTTTAAACCAAGAATGCAAAGTTCGTGATCCTACAGACACACTGATCGTGAATCTGGTCTCGACTGGGTTCCAAGTCTGTTCCTTCCGATAGCTTTTTGCTTTTTACTCCCCGACCTTAAAGGCTTTCACTTCATCCGATTCCCATACACCTTGCTATCACTCGCCTCCCTCTAAGATGGGATTCTGGTTTTTTTTTTTTTTTGGTGCTGCATAAGCCAATTTACCTCCATCCTTGAAAGCCGCAAAGGAAATTGATTTAGACACCTCACCTCGTCGCTTATTATTTTGAAAGGGAAGATGCGACTCCGTTATTTCCGTGTGAACTATGACGCCATTGTTTTCGCTTTTTGTAAGAAGAATTGTTTTATATATTACATATTTCTTTGTTTATATCCCATTTTTTAATTAAAAATCACTCAACATAAAGCATTTATTAGACTTTTCTTGTGAATAACGTATATCGAAGTTTCTCTATGGAACATCTCTTGCAAATAACATAATCCTTTATTAGAATTTAGGCAATATATGCTTTACATCTACGACTTCATGTTTCTTGAATTCGTGAAGTGACTTGTAGTTTTGAAATCACTTAATAACCATTAGATTATCTTAAGAATGCTGCTTTGGAACAGTCAACCCTGTTAAATTGGCAAAATACAATCATTTGAGTTTGTTTGTTGAACTACACCTCTAAAACTTATAAATATATTCTTTCAAGCTTTTCCGCACTTAACTACTTTTCATACCAGCTCTAAAGTGAACTATTTATGATGTAAAGTCTACTCTGTGCAACTTATTATGTTGTCTTACTGACCTAAAACAACAATATAGTCGTCTTTCTTTTTTTACTAGAATAAACCAGTATAGTGTATCATTCTCTTTCACATTCATCTCACTTATACGTTTACTTTTTCGAAGTATCATTTTTCTTTATTTCTTACCACCCCTTATTTTTATTTTGTTATTTTTTTGTTATTTTTTTTTTTTTAATACTTATGATTTTCAACCGATTAATAAGGAATTATGCACAGAAAAAACCCAAATAATAGAATAAAGTTATTTCTCTTAGCTTAATTCAGTATATAATTTTTGATTCATTATTCGTGGTCAGGTCAAGAAATTGATAAAAGTTATAGAGTAGTCAAGCCCCATGCTTACTATGCAAAATATAACTAATTTATAATTCATTGAATTGTAAATCTTTATTTTTGAATCAAACGCTTTCGTATTTTCTTATGTTCTTCTTATTTCTTACAACCTTTAATTTTTTTGCACAATTTCTTTAGAGCCTACCGTTTTAAAAAACGCCAATTTTTTATGTCTTCGATTTCAAAAATTCCAAGACAGAAATCCGTTTCAGGCATCACGGAACATTTTTGGTTCCATGTCTGCCCTTCTGAGGGTCTGAAACTCAATTTTTGCGAACCAACATATCTTAAAAACTACTTATTCGATTTTTATGAAAGCTGGATGTTACGTAATAATTTACCATTGTTGGTCACATACTATAAGTTCAATCATATGCAGCCATATTTTTTTCTTCCAAATGCGCACAAACATACATTTATTTATATCTATATCTTCAAAAGTACTCATTTGATTTTTTTATGATATTTGGATGATTTGTCGGAAGTAGCTCGCAGATACATTTCAACCGTCTGCACTCTTTAAGGGGTCTTTCACACAAAAGATGCACTTTGCGTCCTGGTCGCAAGTGGCATGTGCGTCTTGCATCCTTATGACACGAGCATTCACACCGAAGTGGCACATACTACTTGCATCTTCTTATATCTTTTGTTTTAACTCCTCAGTTAGTTCAATGTATTTGGATTTAAATAATGAATTATCAATCATCCGACTCTTCAGACGATAAAAAAAATGATCATGAAAATTTTTGATGATGGAGCGCGTATGTAGACCCGCCAAATAAGTATGCACGCTAATAAAACAGAGCCTGCTGGTTCTCGAGTTGCACGTGCCACTTGCATCTAGGATGCACGTCGCACTGCTACTTCGGTGTGAAAGCTCTCGTTCAGTTGTATAGTCCGGTGTTCAAGATGCATGCATCTTGCCACCAGGACGCATGCATCCTGCGACTTGCGACTTCGGTGTGAAAGACCTCTAAGATTTGCTAAATTGATACTTTAATTCCTATAAAAAATAAAAAAAAAAATTGAGATTTAAAAAACGGGAGAAACAGATAAATAAATTAGACATTATTGGGTTGTAAAGGCATAACATCCATAAAATTCGTAATAGGATGCGCGGAAGCTATGTGCCACCCTAATTGGTAGATTTTTATTCTTCCTTTACATCCTTAGTTCTCTTTTATTAATTAAAATAATATTTTAATATAGGTACTTGATTAATGGTTACAGTGCTAAATTACATCTTACACATTATTAAGATTAACTCGTCAGATAGTATTCGATTTCAATTAACTTACACAATATAGTTCTTATACAATTATGCTACAAGGAATTTAATATGAAGTAATTATCTGAGTTTTAAGCTATACAAATAATTTGTTAATCAGTGTGTAATTATTAGGTATTGGTTAGTCACGTATTTAAAACTTAATTTCACTAAAAAAGGAAAAGTTAGAATAATTAAATTTGAACTTAAGAGCGGTTAGTTTATGAGGTCAAGCTAGTTATAAGGCACGTGTTTATCTAAAAATAATTAAGTATAAAATATCGTATCCAAAATATTGAGTGTTTTTTTGTTTTGTTTTTTAAATATAATTTACATTCTGCCCTGAGCATTACAGGTTAATTAGAATTATGTTCTGTTAGAAATTTGTTCGTGGTTTTTGTAAGAATTACTACAAACAATTTTTTCAATAAATACATATTTTTATTATGTAAGTATCCGTTGGTAGTAATGTTGAAATAATTATATAATTCTTACAATAATATATACTAACCTCTGATTAATAGGTTCTATGTAATTAGGATAAATGAATTAATATATTTATTTCCACCACAAAAAATAAATCTCAGTAATAAAATATCAGGAAAAATACAACAATATAACAGTAGTAGTACTTAAAAATAATGTTCATTAATTAATGGTGAGGGCTCTCAATAGGTGTCAAATCACCTAAAGCGAGAGTCCCGTCTCTTAAATAATTACAAATAAATATGTGCTTACGTTATTTTAATCTATCAAAGTTTTACAGGAATGCTTTAGCTCTATAATTTATTTAGTTTTTTCACTCCTTTTTTCCTCTTTTTTCACACTGAAGGAGTCCTTCACAATTAATTTTTTCATTCATAATTAATATTTTTGATCCAGGAGATCAGCGTTTGATTCCCGATGCTTGATCGTTCTGCAAAACGAAAATATTTATATGTCTCGGATTTCAAAAATTCTAAAACAGAAATTCATTTCAGACATTAGGGAACACCCGATGATTATGGGATCGCTTTGGAGAACAAAAATATTTATATGTCTCCTATTTCAAAAATTCTAAAACAGAAATTCGTGTCAGACATTAGGGAACACCCGATGATTATGGGATCGCTTTGGAGAACAAAAATATTTATATGTCTCCTATTTCAAAAATTCTAAAACAGAAATTCGTGTCAGACATTAGGGGACACCCGATGATTATGGGATCGCTTTGGAGAACAAAAATATTTATATGTCTCCTATTTCAAAAATTCTAAAACAGAAATTCGTGTCAGACATTAGGGAACACCCGATGATTATGGGATCGCTTTGGAGAACAAAAATATTTATATGTCTCCTATTTCAAAAATTCTAAAACAGAAATTCGTGTCAGACATTAGGGGACACCCGATGATTATGGGATCGCTTTGGAGAACAAAAATATTTATATGTCTCCTATTTCAAAAATTCTAAAACAGAAATTCGTGTCAGACAT
>KZ651914.1:204019-248964 GCA_001010745.2 Gerris buenoi
GATAACAAGACAGCCCTGGCAACTCATTGTACAGAAACAGATCACCTCTTCAATTTTGATAATACTAAGTTACTTATGAATGAACCAAATAATAAAAAAAGACTTACATTAGAAGCTTTACAAATATCCAAGAATAAAAATAGTATTAACTTCAAAAAAGATTGTAGAGACTTAAATAAGTACTATGCAGGTATAATTTAATTGCCACAGAATACTAAATTGTAACACAGTTTTTAGGGGTATAATGAACCTGGGTTTCAAGGTAGATATGTAATCAATTACCAAAAAATCGTTACTGTGATAGTATTTGAACTGTGATAACAACGTTTTTCCGTTTTTTTGTTAATTTTGTGTTTTAAGTATTTGTTTTGTTAAAATTTATGAGGAGATATGTGTAATTTAATTAAGTTTTAAATTTGTATAATGAGCAGTCGATGACGAATTACAAGAAGTAATGATTAGGAGACATTTGTTTGCATAATTTGACTTGGAATGAACATAGCTATCATTTGCATTTGTAATCACATAAGGTAAATTAGTTTAATGTTTGTGATATTGGTAAAAACAACTTGTTACAGTATTGTAGTAAAATAATTAAAACCTTGTTTTTAATTATTCAATTGTTTTATAGGCTTGAAGATGACCTAAGAGGAGGTCGAAATATAGCCAGGACGTAGTAAAAGGAGATGGTTTTAATATCCCTATATGACCTTTTCTGAACACGGTTCTTATAAAGAAATACAAGGTAATACAAAAGTAAATTGGACTAAACATTCCTTTTTCTTTATAGTTATTCAGTCTGTCATTTATATTCTAAAACAACATAGGGGAGTAACAATCTAAAGAAGTACCTATTTTGTGCAGATACGTGAGAAAAGTTAGTGCCTTTTTGGGCATCCTTCTATTATCCCGGCCTTACCCCCTCAAATACCACAACAAATAATAAATTGTGGCTACATCCAAATATAATCTCCTTTGCACCCACCTTGTCACCACACCCAAGTTAGGTAACAATTTCTTAGACTAGTTTTAAAAATAAGTTCTAAGCACTAATTTCATTTGTATTATTATGTAAAATACTTATGTTTCATTAAAAAAAATTATTTGAAATACCTAAAAATAATAAAAATAATAGTTGATCTGAGTACTCATAAATTTTATGATATATTTCTAATGTTAATCCGTCCTATAATTTAGGCTTTACGGATCTGCACAGGTGTCTGACTATAAGTGAGAGATAGGTTAAAAAAAAATCCATTGACATTTTAAAATGTAGTTTTTGTGAGCTATCCGAATACTTTCTTTGAGTACTATTTTGTATTTAATGGGTACCATAAAAGTTATTCTTGAGTACAAGTAACGTGGCATGTGTAGGATTTACTGAATAATGTTATTTCGTGGGTTGAAGACACGCAAGTAGAAACTTTTACCATAATTAATAATTATAGGTACATCTATACATACTGCCGTTGTTTAATTATACATTCTGATCGTATGAAGTCATACTGACCCAGCTCTTTTAAAGGTATGAAACTAACTAAATAGAATGGCAACCTGGTTGAATCTAGTTCGTGACTTACCTCTTGTTCAAGAAATAAAACAGAGCCCATTTTTCACCGCTTGAAAATTGAATGACGAAGTGGCCCGTTTAAAAAAAAAAATTAAAGTGAAAGAAACTTGAGCTAAAACTTATCTGCTTTAAAGAAACTCATTATTCTTTTAACAATAAAAAATTTCGTTTTTAAACGAAAGGCAGCTATATTTTAGTTTCCTTATCCATCACTACAGCACTGTTAGTATCTTAGAAAATGGTCTTCTAAAATATAAGTGGTGTATCTTACTGTTTAAATTGTTGGCTTCACTTTTTGTGTTGAATATTATCCATCTATGCCTTAAGGCGTTCGCTCTTGTTTTTGTTTTTTGGCATGTAATCAACCCTTTTTAACTTTTTACTGTGGGAAGATGTTTGCGAATTGATATCCTATATCGTCCGAAAAAAACTGCTTTGAAACTTAAATTCTTTTAAAATCTTAGTTAATTCTTTATCATTATCATTATCATGAGGTAGAAATTATTTACGAATGTTCATTCGCATGTGCATATTATGCGTAAGCAGTAGAATTTGCTCATCTTTATCAGCGAATTCATTGCGACTTTGACACTACTAGTTGCAGAAATGAATATGTGTAGAGGCCGGGAATGCCTTTGGATATTTCGGATTGAAAATGTAATTGAGAGTTAGAAGAGTTGAATTATTTGAGTTTGTAATGACGGTTGATCAGTAAATGAGTTTGTAATGGCGGTTGATTAGTGAATTAGGATTGTAATGACGGTTACTCAGTGAATGAGTTGTAATGATGGTTGATCAGTGAATGACGGTTCGCCTTTGGGGTGTCGAAAGGCGAAAGGATCAAAAGCTGTTTCCCCTAGCCTTTACACTTCGCGAATTCGAAGAAAGTATATAAAAAAGGAGACAAAATCCACCCTTGGGATGAAATACGATTCGAATATTAGCCTGGGAGATTCCACAAACTCTTTTATACGACCCTCAATAACATTGAGTTGGACATTGTTGCTTTAGACTAAAGTGAAGTAATAAAATAATCTCTTTACCATGGCTTTATCAAAGCGACACTAGGGTTGTTTTCATGGAGGACTAAAAAAGTTTTGAAAACTCCATTTGAATTAAAACCCCATAAAAACACAGTTTTAAAAAGTTTTTTATTCCTAAGTCAATACAGCCTTTTCCGGGAATGAATTGTATTTATAAATGAAGACACTTCCATTCTGTTTTTCAGATTAAGGTTTCAATTCTCCATTAAAACAGCTTAGTTTTCAACTGAAAGCTGTCATCACCCGTGCTGGAGAAACGAAGTCAGATGGAACCAGGTTAATAGATAGATATTGCTTATAACTGTGAATGTGAAGATACCCTTAACTGCCCTTAAGGTTCGGCCAGGGTCCAGGGTGAACGCCAGTTCCGAATCAGATCCAGAATCCAAAAACAGGCTTGTGATAAGTTAACTTGTGGAAAGCAGGTGATAGCCGGAGTGAAGGTAGGTAGGATGGTATATAAAGAAAGACGCCGCAGTAGCATTGAGTCGTTGGATGAACACAACATACAGCGGGTTTGATTATGGCCACAGAGATTGTTCATTTAAAATTAAAACGTTAAAGAATTGCTGTTCATCAAATTATTAAGTTAATGAGTACATTGGTTGTAAGGGTTATCGGCAAGTTGTTTATTTATAGAAACACCCGTTGGAAATTTGTCTTAACAACCACAGTTATTGAGTTTTTACAAGAAACGATATTAAACAGTGTCTCTATTAGCGTGGGTGGGTGAACCTATAATTCAATGCAATGTATTTGTATTGGTACCAAGTCTATGTGCCTATAGTTTCAGCTCGATAGGATGTCTGGAAGAGGGTGTATTAGCCCTCTAAAGATTATGACAACAGGTCTCTACGAAACTAATATAAAATATTTTAAAAATAAATAATTTGGCACAAATAAAAAAAAATTAGAAGCAAAACAAGAAGTATTTACTTATAACTAAAAAAAAGAAAAGTTACTTAAAAAAAATGCAAAATACTGTCCGTGCGCGCTGAACAATCTAAACACTCCCGTTAAGTCTTTGATTTCGAAACCCACAGCAAAATCCTGTTGCCAGCTTCCAAAGTGCCATAGTGGACTATGGCTGCCCCTCCCCCCTTAACTACCCTGCTTTAATTCTCGCGTTTGTTTTCGGAGTCAGAGCTTGATTCGGAAACAGCGTGCACTCTGGTCTTATCCTAAATCCATCTCTCTGGCGCTGATTAAGATCGCATTTAAAAGCTGGGTTTGCTTTAATAAATCTATGGAGAGACGAGAGGCAGTAGTTTACCATTTTTCTTCAACCTTAAGTATGGTATTAAAAACACCTAAACGCCGTTAGTACAGTTTCTAATGTTTTTCGGAAATTGACATAAATGAAATGACCTAATTCCTTTTAATATAGATACTATAAAAAAATTACATGAGTAGAATATTACTTTAGTTTTAAACACCTAGATATAACATAAAATAAAACAAAAAGTAATTACATATTTTACTAAATATTGCTTACATATGATAATTCGAGACCATAATTTCATTTTTAGCCGTTATTTAAGATAAAATGGCCTGAAGTAAAGGGAAAATATGGTTTAAGGTTATTTTAAGTCTACCCTTTAAGGAGAAATAACATAGCTTAGGTGTATAATGTGAATACTAGTCACGTTCTGATAACTTAAAACTGTTCAGCTTCTTCTCAACCTCCTAAGTCCCACATATTCATTTCTAATGGTTCGCCTTTATATACATATTTTTTTCTAGCCTAGAAACTAAATATTTATATTTTTAACGGAAATATATTTATATTTCTTCTATTTCGACCCCTTGAGCTAAGTTGATGCATAAATTGAGAAAACTCTAAAAATATATCTGAAATAAAAATGCAGAGATTAATATATAATTTTGTAAATTTGAAATAAATATAGATAAGAATACTGAAACAAAAAATTGGCCCGACAAATTCAAACAAAGTTTCTTATATTAAGTCTTCCCCGCTATGCCAGAACCATGAATGGGCGAATTTTCATATTCTTGGTTTATTAGCTATTTGGACTTGTTTTATGATCTAAGTTGTATCAAAACCCCAAATTTTTGCCTGGCTTCTAGCAGCTGTTATTGGCTATGGCATCTAAATTGAAGAGCTAGAATTATGGTAATAATAATAATAAATATATTTATTTTCACCATTAAAATAAAATTCACTTATATTTCAAAAAAGTACAATAATATCATAACAGTAATACATATGAATAATATACATCAATTAATGGTGAGGACTCTCTGGCAATAAAATACATAAATTAATAGGTAAGATCATAAACTTTAAAACGCCATCAAAATCCCGTCAATGTGGAATTTGCACATTTATGGTTCTGGCATAAGGGAGAGGATATGTGTATGTGCATAGTATTTCTGAAATTTAATTTCCAAAATATGTTGTTCCATCAATTTTTTTATCTCCTTCCCAAAAATTCAGCCTAGCAAATAGAGATAACTATATTTTGGACTAGTCTTTTTTTTTTTTTTTTTGTCTTTAACCTTCATTTACTCCTATACTTTCTTGAGCAAGGCTGTTCTTTTACTTTTATTGCTTAAAACTTGGCTAGTTTCTGTAAGGCATTAAAAAAAGACTTTGCAATGTAATTATCACTTATTTGATAGGCTGGCTTTTTTGGGAGGGGTTGGCATTTTTTTCTGTTCATCTGAATTCCCTTCTTCCTGTTTACCTACGTAACTCTTATGTGACTACATGTAATACTGTTGTTTTATGACTCATTCAGAAATTTGTCAAATCATGCTCAATAAAAATGAATGAGGAGTCTTGCTCATGAAAGTAGGAGTGAAGTGAGGTTATGGACTAAAGAATGAGCAGATTTGACCATATTGTAGAAGATATCACTACTTTAACAGTCTGACATTTTTCGGAGGGGGTCTGGTATTTGGCCCTTTTATCACGGTTAGGATTTTGTTGGTGGTATCATTCCGTTTTGCTGTCAAAGTATGATACACAGGCACAGATAAGATTGACGGACTGAGTATTTCGGCGATCACCGAGGAAATAATAGTAAATAAAATAGAACTTAGAGAATAGTTGTTATACTAATTTTGTGCTGTTTTCGGGTATCTACCGTAACAGATAGTATAAGCTAATATAGGAATCTTCGATAGCCAAGAAGAGCAGTGATGAGCGATAGTGTTCCCTGTGCGCGAGCCAACCCTAATCATGCAGGACTTAAGTTGGAAAACTAAAATATTTAAATACTTCAGTGCTCCCCTAGCGAATTATAGTACTAAAACATGAAAACCGAGCTCCTGCTAAATACTAACTTCTTGGTACTGTATATTTAAGAGCGTCACGTTTTCCATGTAGTTTTTTGCGTGACGGAGATTTCTTGTGTCCCCAAGCTCAAAAACATTTCTATGTTAAAAAGATCGCGATAATCATACATATACATATTCATTCTTTCCCCCTTACTGTGAATACCGTGATCATGATACATGAGTTTGAGACAAGTGTTGATCTAACTTATGTGATTACATTGATATATACTTCTATATTGAACTTATACTTTCTCCTTAATTTTTGCTGCTTTTAATTAAATAAGAAATGATCTTATTTCCTTGTAAGGGTTAGTTTGGAGTGAACTCTATTCGGTTGAATGAAGTCATTACTCTTCACGGAGTTGTGTAGTGTTAAATGTTTAACATTTTTGGTCTTGTTGCTACCTTGTTAACTTGTATCAGGTAACATTCTGTAACCTGTTCTACCTGCATTCCCATCTTCAGACAGGTAGACTCCTTCCACTAATCTTTCTACTATTCCAATTAAACGAGTTAATCCAGAATGCTTCATTTTACTCGTTTTGCGTTGAAGTATTATTAGCTCGTTATTACTCGAAAAAAACACTTATAATATAGTTTATTTATTTCATAAAACTATAGACGTAATCGAGGTGCGGCCTTCCATCCACAACAGCTGGTTTTGCGAATCTCATACGAATCGCCTTTCCGAATCGTAGTCTTAACAATTCCATTTGCCTTTTAGTTTCATTTGAATCTTCGGCCTCATACATTCACTTCACTAGTGCAAATAGTGTGGTTTCAGTTCAGTCCAAAATCATATTATGTGTGAGGAAACTGACTTGGTTTTGTTCGAAAGAGAGTCGATTGGATTTTCGTAATCACTAAAATCCATTCGATTGCTCCAACATTTCATCTTCCTGTGTGTGGGAAATTTTCAAGCGGTGCCTAGCGCAATCGCTGTGAGTCTGGTAGCGTGCTTAACTGTTGAAAACGTGAACTAAAAGTGAAGTGGTTTAGACTATGCTTTTTGTCAAGTTTAGATTTTAATGGAAGTAAATTGATTTATTTTTAGACGACCCATCATTGCTGACTGAAGAGGGGATAGTAGAAATTGATTTAATTGACCGATTTATATGTTAGAAATCTGTCTACCGATTTAAAGATGTCTCAAAAGAAAAGGACCTAATATTGCCCGACATATCTGAAGTGGTATAGTTTAAACTCTGTAGACTCAAAAATCAAGTACCGAATTAATATTATTCTTATATAAATTTATAAATCAAAAGACATTATAAATAAACATTTTGTCGTGAGTATTAATAGTAAGGTCATACAGATCTTGAGGAAATACTCAACGTGTAAACCAATTCCCGTTAATAAAGACATCAGTATTAATGTTTTGTAATTAGTGTTTTAATTAGGTGTGACATGGATGTGTATGTAAGGGTGCCTGTTGATTGAATCATTAATGCAATGCGCTAAATACATGCTATAATTAGTATTCTTCTATTAACATTTCTGCATAATGACATTTACATGATAAAGGGAACTTGAATTACCCACTATGTTGCCATAATAATACCTTGAAACTTCGCTTATTTTAACATTAAACAAAGCTCCCATTTCTCTAATACCTTTTAAACATTCAAAAATAACATTTTGATTTTCCCTCTTAAAATCTATTGATAACATGAAATTTCCCTACATATTCCTATTAACATAAGCCAATTAACATTAATCTAATTATAGATCGTTTAATTAATTCAGCAACATAATTAACATGTTATGGTTTATAATTAATTCAAAACAGTAATCTGATATAATCTGGTTTTGGAATATTATTGTTAGAGTCACTTTTACCTTGTTCAACATTGATTTATACCCAGAAATTATATTAATATGTTGTATATGAAATTAAATAATTATTAATAAGATTAAATTATTTTAGTTTAAGTAGATAATACATGTACTGAATGCGTTCGTTTCAAGAATAATTATCGGAGATTGATTTTTTTTTTTTTTAATTATTTTGCAATAAGTATAACTAAAAATCAAAATTGAGCATTTTCGCAAGTGATATTCTTAACTTCTTATTTTAAATCGCTCTAAGCGAAGCATAGGGTAGAAAAAACTCCTTCCAGTCCGGGTGGTATTCTATGGCTATTCTCTGAGATTCGCTTCAGGTGATTCCTGCTTTCCTACCAACCTCCACAATCGTCATTTTTCAGCTATTCTTTGTCGGCCATGCCGCATCTTGCCTTGTGGATTCCTGTCGAGTCATGGGCGCCCATACCTATGGGCAGGGTCATAGTTCCACACAAGAAACAATCGGTCCGAGCCGACTCAGACAAACATACTCATATTATCTCAGTAGACTGAGAGATTTGATTTTGCCTACTCTTCGCACGCGTGGAACTATTTTAAAATTAATTGAAAGTCATCAGTCATCACGTATTATTACAGGGTTATTTAATAATACTGAACTCGACACATGGGTGCCCATATGAATTTTTCCAGGTGGGGGGGCCTTGGCNTTTTTTTTTTTTTTTTTTTTTTTTTTTTTTTTTTTTTTTTTTTTTTTTTTTTTTTTACAGAAACTACAGCATGCTCCACCGAAGTACTACATGCTTTTAAAATCAAGTTAGATATAATTATAAAACATAAAATTAAACTAACTATAACAAAATAAGTCGAAATGGCAAAGACTGTTTAACTGATTGTTACAGAGAAAATTATAGTGTAAACTTAAAATTAAATTATAAATAACAAAATATTCCGGGCTTAAATTAACTTTGCAACCTTTCAAAGCCTGCTTTTTAACTATAAAACCTAACTTGAACTACAGAAAATCTAAAACATTAATTGCTATCACTTAAAATAAGTAAACTAATTATGCAAGCATAAATGTGATAAAGTACAAAAGATGACTCTTAACTACAAGATTTCCACCAAGTTTTAACATAATGAAAAAGTAAACAAATTATTAAACCATAAAATTATATAAATTAAAATAATAATAGTATAATAACCTTGACTTTCTGTGTTCAAGAGTTTTTATAGTTCCTGAGATTTTCCCGCATAATCTATATGCGAGAATAATAATCTATATGCATAAGATGAAGAGAGAACATTTGAATCGTAAAAAGAAAAGAAATGGATTTTTTTGAGATTTTTGATAGAAAACTCTAACTTTAAACACTATCCTTCACCTTCTAACCATCTACAGAAAAATAATATTATTATTTGAACCATTTTTGGAAAAAAGCAATCCTTCCATTTTGGGACGAAAAGAAAAAAAAAAAAATGTTTTAACGAGTAATTCGGTTTTAACATTTACGACTTACTAAGAGAGATATAACCATCTAAATTACCTGATACTCTTTACCCATAATTTTCTTTACTATCTTCCATTAATGCGATGACTTGTAGAGAATTATAGGCTTAAAAAAAATTTAATGATAAAGGAGAAATTCCATAGTATTATTGAAGTTGTTAATACTCGTAAAATTTCTTTATGATCCATCAAACAGCTTCGATAAGAAGATACAATCATAAATATATTTTTATTTCTTTTACCTAGTAATTTTATTGAACTAAAAGAAAACGGGTTTTCCTGTACATCATAGATCCATATAAAATATGATTTTTAAATGTGTCTTTTAGATGATTAGATTAAGTGTGCAAATTTTACAAAATACGGTTTGCAAATCTTATGATAAATTTATTGACAAAAAACGTATTAAATAATATTTATAGTAGAAAGGTAAGATTACTAAAAGAGGTCAAAATAATTTCAGCTCAAAATTTGGAGGCAGTGACTTTCAAAACCAGTGAAAAACAATTATATCATAATAACGGATTTGAGCCGCTTTTAGAAGACATTTAGTTTCAGATATATTGATAAATCTGATTTTAAATACAACCATTAACATAACCACCAACCGTAAACAACCATACAACCATAAACATAACTTCGATTCGAAACATAAACATAATGAGCATAAATCTTGTTTGAAATATAAGACTAATGTAAATATGAATCGAAACAAAAACATAAATCTGAAACCCTAGCAGTGTAAAAATCACCTTATTTTAATTTAAAACTAATTTAATTAGGTATTATGAAATTTAAATTCAGTAATTACTATGTGTATAAAAAAATTTTGTTTGAGTCTTCCGAACCGTATTTTTTATATTTTTTTGTTAAATTAATTTATATAAATTAATAAAGTTCTATCAATTTATACAGTTAAATAAAGTTAAACCTGGCGAGTGTCTCGATATAGGTGAGAATTATTTTGTTTATCTTAGATAAACAAACGTAGATTCTGTATCTTATGTAATTTTATAATTAGCAAATAACAATCTGGAATCCTTGTCTTGTTTAGACTCGATTACATGCTTTAACATTATTAGATGTTTTTATTGACAAAAATAATGTTTAGTTTTCACTTTTTTTTGGGAGAAGCCAAAAAAAATCAGGAAATATATTTGTAATTTTTAAGAGATGAGTGGTAATCTGTTAATAGGTAATTAATTCCTATTCAACATAGTTCTGTGGGAAGTCGATGTGGATTTCAAAGTACATTATCTTTAATGGCGTCTTTTTTGTTTTCTTTAATGGTTTGATGGTCTGAGAATCTTTTTGAGCGGGGGTGGATAAAAGAGCCGGTGTTTTTGGTCGGAGACGAACGACCCCGTAGTCCGTAGGAAGGAAGAACTGAAACAGGTGAAGTCCGGTACTTTCACTTAGAGTCTGGGAGGGCGGGGCGCATGTTTGGTACCGAAGAGAAAGCAGCATGACCTTGCTCACTGAACCACTAGCATCCGAGGGCATACTTAGTCAACCCATCCTATATCTCATTCATAACAACATCCTTGTACCATAACGTCGATGCTTGTTTTTCCCTCCTAAAGGATTACAACGCCTTACATAATAACCTGTAGAAGCCACAAAGATAAAAGCCCTACAATAGTTACCTGTTCCAAAGGACCTTCCAACAGCCCTTATCTAATCATTTAGAAAGAATCCGGATACAAAAAAAGTTTTTATATAAGAATATTCATAACTTTAAACATCTTTTTTTAAAGTATTCAAAGAATCTAACAGCATCTGACAAGTGTCTTTCATAAGGATGAAAAAGAACCAAATCCTTAATACACCGTAAGAACTCGAGCGTGATAATCCATTGCCAAGGTTAAACTAGTAACAATCCTTTTTCTCTTCAGTCTTAAAAGCCGATAACAATGGGATACTAATTGGGTTCAGAACTCTTCTTCATTGTCCTTAGTTTGTTTTATTTTTTTAAGCTCAACTCATAGGAAAATAAAAGCATTTCTTTCCTTTACTTCAATTACCGTATTATTTTTCCTTTGATTTACTTCCCTGGTTGTAGGTACTATTAATTAATTAAAAAAAGGGATTTATTTCTTTGTATTTCTTGGTTCATAATTAATTGTTCATCACATATCATCTCTTTAGTACAATACATAGCGATGACTTATTAGAAATGCCAAGTGATTTTCGTCTTTTATCATGAAGCTAATGATAATTAGAACTACAAATACAGAAGTCTTCTCTAGACATTAAATCTAATTCTGTTAACCCTTCCTGGCGTAAATCTGCATAATATTAATAAATATTTAGAATAATTTTTGAGGGTTTCGTAGATACTTCTCGAAGTACTTCTAAAACTGTAAACAAAATGAATTTTAATAGTGTATTAAAAATTAAAATAAGCTTCTTTCTTTGTGTTTTCCTGGAGTCCTCAATAGTTGGATTTTTAAAAGCGTTCCTTCCTCAATATTTGATTGTATGTACTGAACTTGGGGACATTATTCAAGGCGCATGCCTTTAATTTCTGTAGTAGAACTAGGAGGGGGGCGTTTGTAGGTAGTAGCCTAAAATACGCGCAACAAATTAATTTCTCATTACGGAAGAAGATATTTGATTTGATTGGTTCATTTAGGATTTTCACTTTTTTCTCTAGCCTTGGATATTATTCCTCCGTCTACACTTGTAATAATGCTTATAAAATGAACAGTCGTATGATCTACCTGTAGTATGTATAAGCTTTGATTTCTAAACAGAGGTGAAAAATAAATCATTTTTTAATTATTATGAAATCAAAACAGGAACTACATTTTTCAAATGATAAAAGACAACCTTAAATGACAATTCGTGACGAGACTTATTCCAATTTATTATTTTTATAATTTATTATTTGGATCCGGAATGACAGAGTTCATGTAAAACCGTGACATTTTCTTCGTGATCAAGGAAGGATATATTGTAAAAAATACATTAAAAACAGTCATCAGGCTGAAAATTGCAATAAATAATTAAAGTTAAATATTATGTAAATAAAAATAGGCTTCCGTGAATAATATATATCTGCAAATAATAAGATTATGGATTACTGCCTGCCTATCTCAGTAGGTGGCCCGGTGTAGCATAAACACTCTACCGGGCAGCTCACGCCCTTCCCAGCGCGGTCTAACATGAAACATCATTAAATCTTGTAATTAATTCTAACCTTATTTAGCTAGATTTAATCAAATTAAATTAGAAGCTAAAACTTAAAATTTTGTATTTTATTTTAAAAAAGAATATTTTTTAAATATAAGCATTCAGTAGTCAATTTTAATCTTTTACATGTCCCTGGTCGTTTTTGTTTACAATTGATTTGGAATTTTACCGCCATTTTTTTTTTCAAATAAATTTTTCGATTTAACGTCTAATACTAAAAATTTGGTAAAACTGATGACTTGTTATTGTATTGCAATCGGAAATGCATAATCTGTGCAAGTTTTAGCTGCCTAGGTAGTCGGGAAGTGTGTTAAAATCTAAGTACGAAATTTGTCCCGGACAAACATACATAAGTTAATTAAAAACGTGTAGAAAGAAAGAAAAGTTTGTTTTCTTTCCTATTGAGGATGTAAGATCTTATAAGCTACATAACAAGATCATTCGAAGCACGTGTATGAACCTTCACATAAATTATCTTGGATGAAGCAAGATCGATCTATCAGTACAACAATACGGATTACAATGGAAGACATCTCAGTAAGATTATCCATCAAATAAGAAAAACACACTTGTTACTGTTACTCTATATCCTTAACAATGCTTGTTAGAGAATTTATAGTATCTAATGTTACGACAACTGGTTTAACAATCTGTCGTGTCCGAAGTTGACCAAAAAAAGTTAAATAACTCCCTTTCACTAAGTGGACAATGTGTTTTTTTTTCTTTCGTATCAACAATAATTTATTCATTCTGAATTCTGAACATTACGTATTTTGTTTTGTACATGTTTGAAAACTTTTGGAGCACGATTTTTTTTGTTGGTTCATAATCGTGTTCAAAGAGTAAAAGAACCCATTGAGTTTTGAAATTTATTTATATCTTACTTATACACGTGGATTAAGAATACGTCTAAATATATCGTAACCAATATTTGTAGCAATATACAGTTTTTATTCGTTTTTTATTTATTTATTTTTCTATTTTTTTAAGGAAGGGTACTTATTTTTAAGTTGTATTTGAATTCGTGACTTTGGTTTAATAATCTTATGTAATAGAACCACGAGATTATGATGATAATCACGATAAGATGCTCTCGATCAATCTGAAATATAGTATGAATAAATTTTGATGACACTCTTTTATAGAAGCTATTGGAAACTCCTGAAAGAATGTGCTTACCTTGAGAAGCAACTAATATACAGATTAAATAAGGATAAGATATCAAGAATTCTACACGTAGTCACCAATCAAGAGTTGTAAAGACATTTTTTTTTTAATTAAAAGACAATAGAATTAAATTATTTAAATCTAAAGCTAAACTGAACTATCTTAGAGACCAAAAGTCTGAAAACAAAATGCCTTTTACTGGTCTTATATTACTTTGCTTTGTAAGTTTCATCGCACACCTATTACCCCAATTTTGAACCACTTACCGTCATTCAATCTTCCCCAAATTTTGCACATAGATACAACTAAGGTGAAGAATACAGAAACGTATACAGAATACAGAATAAATACAGAATGAATACAGAATACAGAAAAGTTGAAAATAAGACCAGTTTCGAAAAATGGAATTTTTATATTAATTATTATCTTAAATAAATTGTAAATAGAATTAACTGTATGGTTGATAACACCTCCTTTTCTTGCCAACTTACCAAGTACCTTACTTACCAAGTAAATTAATTAATTATAATGTAAATGTAAGACAAAGACAAACAGGTAAAATTTAGATGTTACAATTATGCTTCTTAAGGCTCTACCGCTCTTTGAGGTTAGAAAAATCACGATAAAACACGTTGTATTAAAATGGCGCCTGTACTATTTATAATGGGAAGTTGAAATAGGGCTCAAATTGTGCAGAATTTAAATTAGGATTGAAGCCTGTTATTAGATTTTTGATATCTTGCTTAGAACCAGTAATATTTTAATTTTACTGTTTTTCCTAAGCTCAAAGCCTTAAGATTTTGTATAAAGTTCTATACTATTTATGAATTTCTGTAATTAATAATATACAAATTAGTTATTTTTTAGCTTGATAATGGCACAAGAAGGGGTTGAAATATCGCACTGAATTAAAATTATGAGAACATAAAAGTTTTTATACATACTACCCATTAGATCATTGAAGGATTTTCTTTTTGAAACAAATATATCGATAGAGTATAATACAAATTTACTACACGAAGAGTACTTATTTTTAAGTTGTGTATAATTTCGTGAGTTAATTTATCTTATGTAATAGTACCATGATATTATGATGGAGGAAGAGACTCTCAATCAATCTGAAATAGAGTATGATGAAAATTTTAAAACACTCTTTTGTACATGTTTTAATTTAAATTAACTAATGACTGAATGTTGTATTGCCATTGTAAATACAAAATCAGTGCAAGTTTCAGCTTTTTAAGTAGTCGGGAAGTGGGTCAAATTGAGGTTACAAGATTTGAAGACAAGTGAAGTTAAATAAAAAAAAGTGTAAAAAATGTGGTAAATATATATTTGAGCCTGTTCGTATAGATTGCTATTTGTAATACGAAACAATTCTCATTCTCTTTTACCACAAGTCAAGGTGTCTTTAACCGTAAGTTACTTCTGTTAATCACCTTTAAGAGTTTTAGAGATCCTCCTAAGCACACCTTAAATTTTTTTATCACCTCTTTTTAACTCTAGGTCCTCTTTATAGGTTGCTAATTAAATAGAAATAAAACCAAGAATTCGTAATTACTATATTATTCCATCTTATCCACGGATGGTGAATATAAGCATTTAAATTAGTTCGACAACCGTTTCAAATTTCTAGTCAGGAATTACAAATTATTAATTTCACATGATTTGATAATGCGGTTTGTATAATTCTAATCGACATTAAAATAAGTTTAGTTAACATCCTTTAAACGCTTTCAAATTATTATTATTCTTTGTCGGGAAAAAACAAACTTTAGTTTGAATTATGTATTCTATGTTATTAAGTATTTTGAAAAAAAAACATGAATTTTATACTTTCAATAACCCTATTGAAATCGAAAACAGATGTAACCTATAATTACCTCTATTGTTAAGAGTTTAAAGGATACTTAAAATACCGTAGGTATAGGACACCTGTAACTAACATATTTGCTTTCCCTTTCCGTAAAATGCCCATTCCTTCAATTCTCGGTCATTGTTTGAGTATATATATATATATTTTAAAAAGTAAGCATTCCATTAAAGACGTAATCAAAAACAGATTTCATACGACCACACATAATCTAATGCTTACCATCTCAAATCCGGTTGTACAAACCTATGAATAGAAATTATCCGCGCACGAATAAATACACAGACTTAATTATATCATCAGTCAAAAAATAATATGATCTTTTTTTAATATATCTACGAATAAGAGTGAAAGTAAAATAAAAATAGCGTTTAGCTTTAACGTAACTTTTTTTAAAAACTTTCTTAAATACATTATGAATAAGGATATTTATAAGAATGCTTCAGTAGATGCATTCGTGATTGATTTCTAATTTTTTAAAAAATAAATTAAATATAGATAGATTAAGATAGTATATAAAGGTGAAGATTATAGAAAAAGTCTTTTTTAATTTAGATAAGAATATGTATTAACCGGTTTTGATGATAATGTAATAGTCGATGGATCATCTTGTATCTTATCGATGAAGTCATGACGTTTATATAAATTCTTTAGTAAATGTTAATTAAAACATTAAATAAATTGAATTAAAAAGTGAAATTTAGGATTATGGCATCATAAAAAAAGTACATTTGTAAGAATATAAATGAGGAAGAGGAGGTATTAAAAAAGTAATTTTATTCTATCTTGTATGTTCATTTAAAAAGGTAGTATTGTAATGGCGCAAAAATAAATAAATGAATAGGTAATAAGTTGGATTTAAAATTTAAAGTTCGCCGTATCCATAAGTAAGTCTGCCGTCGCAGAAGTGCATATTGAAATTGATTATTTTAAGGTTTTTTCTTACCTCATAATAATATTTATCTCAATCGTAATTATTATTATTTATTTTATTTTTTAGACTTAATTTCGTTGGTCTAAAAGTCTAAAGTCTAAAGGTTGGGATACACATGCCTGTAGCTTGAACAAAAACATGCCAGTTACTTGCATGTACAAGTTACTTGCACGTGGATATGTTAAATGGTATGCCTGCAGCAGGCAAGTAAGCAGATAAAAACTTAATAAAAATCCTTGGTATGCCAGTTACTGGCAAATACCCTCTTTTGGCATGCAACTCCCTCTTTGAAAGCTACTTCCCCAATTTAACGGCATGTGTATCTCCACCTTTAAGCCTAGTTCACATTAGCGAGTAAAACGGGTTAGTACTAAGTAAATACTAGTATGGCTAGTATACTGGTATGACAGAACACGCCTTGTGTGAACACTTGTACTAGTGCACTCTCCTTGGTTAGTTCTCTAACCTGGTGAGTAGAGCATTTGCCAGTAGATAGCCCGGGGAGCTATTTACTAGCCACTAGCCTACCCCCTCCCACAACTAACTACTTAACTCGCCTTGTGTGAACAATGTGGTTAGTAGATTAGTAGATAACGGGGTTAGTTATTAAACATAATTCACGTGATTTTATTTGTCTTTGTATTTCTTATTCTTCATTTTTGAAAATATATTTTAAATTTGTGCAAAAAATGAAGTGGTTTAAAAGAGAAAATGTTAAGTAAGGAGTTAGTGTATTTGTAGAACAAAGGCCACTTTTAGAAGTTTAAGTCGAACTTGTACTTTTAGCGAATTTTCGATGAAAATTAAGCTAATTGCAATAGCTTCAAAATTTTTGTAATGCGAATTTTTCAAAAATCCGTTTTAGACCATTCTGAATCGATTCCTAAAATTTAACACTTTTTTAAGTGTATATGTGTCACGCCAGTTTAGTGTCAAAAATAGCATAAAACCGTGTTTTTTTCCATTTTACCCCCTTTTATATGAAAATATGATAAAAATGTACATAACAACAATTACTGTACTCTAAGAGCTTTCCAACCAATCCCAATTCTAAATAAATAAATATTCCTATATAATAAGCTTATCACAAGCCAATAATACGCAGATTTCTTTAAAAATTCCCTCATTAATTCATGGTGCATGACTGGACTTTTTAAAAACTTTGGCCATGATATAGGTCTACACTAGCCTTGAGTAGAGCTTCTAGTCAGGCACTTACCACTAGCCCACACTGCGTCTGAACATCTATTAACCTAGGCTAGCTACTAGCACGGCCGATATCAACTAGCCCGGCACTAGCCACTAATCCACTAGCATAGACTTTTCACTTGCCAATGTGAACTCCGCATTAGGGTGTGTTCGAAATCACTAACTAGATTGACCGAGAAATAGCCCGTGAGTCCGGAAATATCAACCTAAACTATACTACCGACCGCGTCTGAAGTTGAAGCTTCTGAAGTGATTTAGTGGTCGTCCGGAGCGTTTACGACCGCTTTTTACCGAATCCAGAATTCGCGTTAGTCCAATAGGTAATAATTGGTTTTCAGTAGAAGGAAAAAGGGTAATGAAGATGATGACTATACTATAAAGATTTAAACTATAGGGGTGTCGCTACAATAGTTAATGAATGCACTTAAGAAATCGCCATAGCTTTACATTCCTGTATACATTATCCGCTCCTATATATTTATTATCTCTAGATTAACTTCCTACAACAAACCAATGTTATAACCTCTCTTTGTTTATAACCTTTTCGGTCGACCTCTGTCTTCAACCTGTCCCTTTCGGAAAGAAGATTATTTCAAGCTGCCATGATACTAACCACAACCATAACCGCTTAGTGATTCCGAACGTACCCTAAATATAATAATTCTTTAAAAGAACAATACGTGAAAATTACGTAACACATATTCTCAATGTAAGGTATAAAGAAATAAAGAAAGGTTGTTCCAAACTGGTTTATTTTGATTTGTAACTCTTAATTTAATTATTTGTTTTGTTGATTTGTAAATCTTAATTTAGTTATTTGGTTTAAATTGTGATAACCTTCATGCAACCTGTTTTTAATTAGATTTATTTATTTGTTTTTGTAGTGCGTTCTTCTTTTGATAATTAACTCCCAGCTTTTTACTTGTAAATGAACACGGATTGTATTGCCGTTTAGAAATGTCAGTTTCTATGATTATAAATAATGTAAAACGTAAACGCTAACAGTTTTTTTAAGTAAGAATAAACAAAACTGTTGTTAAAAATTCCACAAATAACTTTCTGCTACTAGTGACAATCTTCTCCATTAGTCTTATTTCTTAATTCCTACACTAACTCATTCTCTTTTATACTTTTTCGGTACTCTGTTAAATACAGAAGGAGACACGAGGTAAAACTTTAGGTGAGTAAATATTAAGATAAAGGGATATTTAGTCTAAAGTACTTTGGGACAAAGTGATCACACTTGTGTCCATAAAAGTGATAATATCCCTTTGTCTAATTTACTATTAAGACAAAGCCTAATTCTTTATCTAACTTTCATACTCACTCAGGTTATGTCAAATTTGTAATAACCAAACTAAATCGTGTCCTTTTTACTTTTTTCTGTCTCAATTGCTCTAAAGATGATCATTCGTCTCTGAAAACTAATTGATTTAATAAAGAGATTTCTGTCGGAGTGATCTTTTTCTGTAATACTACCAGGTTATTAAGGATAATCATATATTATTGGATCATTCTTTCTTAAGGAAAGGTAGTTTCATTTTGGAGGAAGACCATATTGCTGGTTATATTATTTAAAGGCATATTTCTTTATTCCTACACTCACGCAATCGTTTCTTATTGTCTGTTAACCACGAGTAAAATATGTTTAGGTCATAAAAACGATTTAAAAAGATAACTGCAAACTAAGTGCGCAGTTGTGCTTTCATATTTCATGCAATGTATACTGTGTTACTTATATCTTATAATATATGTATTTACATTTTTTTATTCATACTTTGTATAATTGTGTAGTGTACCGACGACTTTCCTTGAAATAATTTGTTATTGCAAAGCTAAGGAAACTACATTTATTCCAATAAAAATAAATGTTTGTTTTTATTTGTTGGTCTTTAAATAGATATAATAACTTATCTAAATTAATTTACTTATTTTTACTTGTTTCTAAATATAAAATTAAGCCCGTTGTCAAGGGTATAAGGGCTTGTAATAATATAAATGACTAAGAAATGACCTGAATTTGTTATGTACAATCCAAGCTTCGTTCTCATTAAATATATAAGTATTCATATGATCACTGTTGGTAGCTGTTTTTACTTTAGAGAAAGTATCGTGATTGCGCGAAAATTCGATTTTGAGATTTTGGTATATTTTCACGTTTTGAGGTCCCCTGAGTCCAAAAAAGTGATTTTTTAAAAAAAATGTCTGTCTGTCGTCTGTGCAGACGCCTAGAGCCCACACTACTGAGCCCATTTTGATAAAATTTGGCAAAACTTCAGGATCATACCCCTAGGTGAAATCAAGAAATTTATTTTAGTTTCAAATTTGGGGGTGCTACCACCCCCTAAAAACACTAAAATAGTGTAAAAAAAAAAAAAATCTTAAATGGTTTCGACGATTTGGATTACAAAATTCTAAAATGTATGAAACTAATGATTTAAGTCGTTTTCCTGGGAACAATCTAGTTGCTGATAAAATAGTTTAAAACGTGGATGGAGAGGGGCCGGGTTCGATTCCCCGCCGTGGAGAAGTTATTTCTATGATACATTTTGATAAAATGTGCAATAATAATTAAATGTACCTACGATAACTGGTAAATGGAAAACACTGGGCTAAGTAATCATGAACTCGTATATGAGAAAGTTTGTTTGAGTTGTCTCGAACCGATTTTTTAAAACGCATTAGGACATAATTGTCATTACTTTAGACTGAATGGATAATGACTCCACTAGTATTAGTACCTCTAATACATTTGGGCTCTTACTTCCCGTATATACTCTTCATTCTCATTCCAAGTGGTAATGAGTTTCACATAATTATTACTTACAAATGAAACGAGTGAAATTGACTCTTACCTTGGCCAAACAAATCTCAACCTGTCAAAAGCCCACTTCATTCGTCATCCCTATTTGTAAAAGACGAAACTTACCTTCTTTTAAATGAATGATAAAAGTCATTTATCAAAGTAGAAATATTTTATTTTAAACAGATGCCACATATTTCTGAATGTTTATGCTGACTCGCCAATTATAATTATTCGGAAACGGAATTAAACTTGTGGTTCACGCAAGAGGAGTATTTTATCTGGTCAATTTTACAGTATATATAGATATATGATAACCATACACTATCAGTTATCTGCTTCTTAAAAGGAATTAATATTAATCTACTAAGCTTGATCTTAAATGCCAAGTACATCAGTTCCAACCCTATACTTTCTCCAATTGAATTTTGATGGATGTAATACGTGTGATTTCAGATGCGGCTACAGACTTGAAGTGATAGAAAGAATCGTAAATGTAACAGACGAGCCAGCCTATTACATCTTTTTGATTTCTCTTTCGTCGGATGTCATCCCAGCAGTTTTTAAAGGTACGCTTATTAAATTTTTAGTACTATACCATAAACTGAGACATTTCATTAGGGTACTAGCATATTTCAAATAATACAAAATAAAATCCAACTTCTAATTATTGACTAGTAAATTAAGTTGTCATTAAATCATTTAAAAACTTTCTTTTACAGTTAGTTTTAACTTTATTAATAAATTCTTGGAATGCAGCCGTGTTTTGGATAGTCCTTATCCTTATCATAATTTTTTGCATCTAATTAGTGAGTCACGTATCTAACTCTTAGGTGCTTTGCTGTTGACTTATAAACTTCTTGCTCTTTACTGTAAACTAATTGCTATAATATATACTATAATCTAGTTGCTGTATACTGTAAACTAGTTGCTATATTCTAAATTATTTAGAATTCTAAAATATTCTGCTTTTTGCTATTCTGTTCATGGTAACATTTTGGATGCTTTAAGTCCAAAATCATGGGAATTTTTGGGATGTAGTAGTATGTAGTATCATTTTGCCATATAGATATTACCATGCAGAAAGTATGTACTTGTCTATTTCTATGTAAGGATTGTTACAGATTCTGTAATATATAATAGCGTTGAATATAATTATTAAAAATTCTTTATTATAGGAAAGTTAGTATACCCTTTATGTTTAAAGGATTTCAGTCTAAAATTTAAATTTTAAAAATTCGCATCGGCACTTATTATAGTGTTATTTTGCTTTAAACCGCTATAAAATGTTATTTATTTTATTAAATAATTTATTTAAATATGATTTAAGCGTATAATTATGCAGTCTGTTAAAAAATATGGACATATGAGTATCATATCTAACTAACTAGGTTTTCTTAATTTAGTATAGTACTGCAAATATCTTATCAGAAATAGATCTTCTATCAAGGGCATTATTATTTCCCACTCTATTTCAAATATATATCACTGTCTTATCTCTTATCACTAAAGACTAGTTATAGAGGGTAATTTAATTTACGTGAAACGCAAAGCTCTAGCAATATTATTTCCCACATACTTGTCTTGTACATTTGACGTTTACTCAGACTTGTCAGTTTGCCTGAGAACTGAATACAACCTTGTCATTGATGTCTTTAATACAAAGAAAAACGTTTTTTAAACATTTGCGGTAGAATTTATTCGAGTCTAGTTACGCCAGTAAACTAAGACGGTACACCACCATAGGAAATATTTAACTTAACTTCACACGGGGTTGATAATGTCTTCATCGAATAAATTAATCGTATTGCAACATTTACATTGCGAGTCTAATATAATCGGCAGGGGAACACGTTGAGAACGGAAACAAACCGTCACTTAGCTGATTTTTTAAAAACCGTTCGCATTTAATTGTTGTTTTGTTTGGGTGAAAAAAAAGACAATTCTAGACATTTCTCCCACAGATACATAAGGGAAACTATTCTTTTTTTATTACCGTAATAAATCATAGGAATTATTTTTTTTTTAAGAATTAATCTTTTCCTATATACTCACTTTTTCCTTATTTCAAAGTAATAATTTCATTTTTGCTCGGTAACAATTTATTAAATAAAGTTATTTAACTTAAAATATTTACAAAAAATCCCGTCAAGTACTTGCCAGCAAGTTACTAAAAGGGTTTCTTCGGTCATAAGAATTAATTATAATTATAATTATATATTTTTTTAAACAAAAACATCTATTATCACTTTTAAAAATCAAGATGTGCATATATTATTATTCTTTACTATCTTCGGTATGCGCTTATTGAATTCTTTTAGGGGTAANGATTCATTTTTGCTTCCGAGCTCACCGAAGGTAACGGAAGCATTGTTTTCACTTTTGAGAACGAAAAACTTTTATGTCTCCGATTTTAAAAATTCCAAGACAGAAATCCGTTTCAGACATCAGGGAACGTTTTTGGTCTCGTGTCTGTCTGTGTGTCTGCGAATTTTGAAACGTCCGCCGATAACTTGAGTAATTCTTGACCAATTTTGATGATATTTGGTATACATGTTCATTTTACTAATGCTCAGGACGAGTTCGTTAAACAAGGTTATCCCTCCAAGCGTTCACGCGAAACAAAGACAAACATTTTTTTTTCAATACAATTTTTTAGCAATACCATCAGCGACACCGCTATAAAGTGTTAAAGATCGCTAAAACCATTAATATTTTTTAGACAATATTCTTTATAACATTAAAGTAATATAACAATAATGTTAATGTTACAACATTTGCAAATTTAAGCAATAAAGTACATGATTGGATGCGAGGAAGCTATGTGCCACACTAATTGACAGTAATTTTTTTCTGTATTTATTATTAAAATCTAACAATCGTAGATAAAGTACGGTACGCAACTCGTGCGAAAACGGCATTTTGCATTGCTCGTGTGGTTTTACTANTAATTCGGCACAAAATACAACTAATGCATTGATGTCATCTTTATTAAAAGAGTAATATGAGCTTACATGCAGGAAGTTTATTATTGCTTTCGAGCTTACCGAAGGTAACGGAAGCATTGTTTTCACTTTTGAGAACGAACAACTTTTATGTCTCCGATTTTAAAAATTCCAAGACAGAAATCCGTTTCAGACGTGAAATCCGTTCCTTTTTGGTCTCGTGTTTGTCTGTGTGTCTGCGAATTTTGAAACGTCCGCCGATAACTTGAGTAATTCTTGACCAATTTTGATGAAATTTGGTATCCATGTTCATTTTACTAATGCTCAGGACGAGTTCGTTGGACAAGGTTATCCCTCCATGCGTTCACGCGAAACAAAGACAAACATTTTTTTTCAATACAATTTTTTAGCAATACCAACAGCGACACCGCTATAAAGTGTTAAAGATCGCTAAAACCATTAATATGTTTTAGACAATATTCTTTATAACAATAAAGTAATATAACAATAATGTTAATGTTAATACAGCAATAAAGTGCATGATTGGATGCGAGGAAGCTATGTGCCACACTAATTGACAGTAATTTTTTTCTGTTTTTATTATTAAAATCTAACAATCGTAGATAAAGTACGGTACGCAACTCGTGCGAAAACGGCATTTTGCATTGCTCGTGTGGTTTTNAGAGAGCACTAAACTTAACTTGCAGTAGCAGATACATTTTGTGAACAAACTAAACTATTAAATAAAACACCATAATATGGTGTTTTAGGTTATGGTATTGTACAATTCCAATAATTCTAATGCGAACTTGTTTATTCTGCTTTAAATTTGAATTCCATAACGCATTGTTCCCATTAGTTCTAATGCGAACTTGTTTATTCTGCTTTAAATCTGAATTCCATAACGCATTGTTCCCATTAGTTCTAATGCGAACTTTTTATTCTGCTTTGAATTTGTCTTTCTTTTGTTTCTAATTCTCTGATAGATTCGGACAGTTTTTGGAGGTCCTACTTGTTTTCCGTTAGTTTTCCAAATTTATTTAGATGTCTGTCTGTGTATTATTGATGTTGACTGACTTATTTGAAGAAGGTGATTAAATTTTTATTTAATTAATGATGGATAGAGGACCATACATTTTAATTGATTATTCTATTTTAAATTTAATTAGTTCAAACTTAGTTAGTTCAAATTTAGTAGTGTATAGTATACTTGATTGTATTTCGTTTTCTATTTCTGTTAAATCAAATTTATTTTCTTCAATATCTTGGAAACTAGATGCATCCAGTTACATCAATAGTTTTGGAACCGTTTTCAAGAAATATATATTTTTTTTATCAGCTGACCAATCTTGTTCTAAGGTTGATTTTTATTAAATGAAGTATAATAAATTTCGAGGAAACACTTTCTAAAAGTTTTTTTAAATTTATTTTTTGTATGTGACAGAATTTATTATCTCAAGAAACATGCACTCATTGTATAATATTCCTTTTTTTTATTAAATCTATAATAATATGTAACGAATTCCACACCTTAAAATACGATACAAATATAATTAAAACAGAAACGTGTTAAAACTGAAAATATTAGGATTACAAAAGCAATAAAATAAATTGTCAGGAGAAGATTATTCAACTAGAATTACGTAAAAAAATACTCTTAAATGAAAAAGGACTGATGCCCTTGGGGCGGTGTAGATTAAAACAATTTCATTTACGAACGGACTTTACACACTGCATACCTGTATCAGGAAAATTTTATTACGTCATTAAACAGGTATTAAATAATAAATTATAAAATACCTGAAGGAATTCCTTGTATGATGCACCTCATATTTTTATTTTTATTTTATTTTAAATTCCCAAACCAAAGCCACTAATTATATTCTAAACAATTTTTATAAAACTTGTTCAGATTCGAATTATAATCGAAAGTTTATTTTTTCCGTGGTAGGCTGTGAAATAGTAACTTTAGAGCCTAGAAAACAAAGCTAAAATTAATTTTTTCGTTACATGGACTTATAAAATTAAAACCGTTGTCCCTGCATGAAGATATGTTTTATGAATTTTACAATATATAATGTTAACTAAGGTTAACAATAAAGGAAAATAGAAACTTTAGAAGTGCAAAATACATATTTACCATTTTAATTCGAAAGTTGTCAAAATTATCAAGCTTTAACTGTTTTGACATCTAATATCTAATAAATACATCCGTTAATTTCATAAACGCCCACTCTTTTTTAGAAAAATAGATACCTTACTTTCTCTTCTATATCCTTTTTTGACAAATCTAACTCCCAAACAAAATATAAATTATATATATTATCATCTGTTAATATATTCATAGGTTTGTTTTTTCGGCAATTCCTCTATTAATGGATTGTTGTGTCTTTTAAATAAAATACATTCTTGATATTTTTCCAAACGTTTAATAATAGCGTAGGATTTAAACTACAATTATATAGCGGGATATATTTACGTAATGTTGTCCTCTTCTTTACTTCGGTTTTTAGAAAGTATTTTTCTTTATTTCTTTAATTCTACTCTTAAAATGTGTTTGTTAGAACTAAAGCACTCTAATTGACTTCTGAATTCGGTTTCAGAGGTAAAAAAGACTTCATTTTCAGTCAAATTAGGCTATATTGTGATTTTTCTTTTGCTTAGTTTACCGTTGTTTTGATTTAACTGAACAAAATTGTTTAGTTTTTTGTCGGCATTTTTAAAGGAAACGAATTTTTAAAAAGATTCAGTTCCTTCTTGACACAAAATGGAGTATTTACAAAAGCAAATAACAGTTCGGGTAACAAACTGATTTTTGTTAAAAAAATATATATATTATTGATAACGTTTCTCTAGTTTGATAAATAAAATAGCATAAATAATGAAATCTGAGCATTTTCACGATATTATTTTTTTTTTATTAAAAAAGTATTTTATTGTTAAAAAATAAAAAAAAAACTGTAGGCATATGTTGAAGCGTTAAAGAGGGCACTAAAATTAACTTGCGGTAGCAGATACATTTTGTGTACAAACTAAACTATTAAATAAAACACCATATGGTGTTTTAGGTTATGGTATTGTACAATTCCATCAATTCTAATGTGAACTTGTTTGTTCTGCTTTAAATTTGAATTCCATAACGCATTGTTCCCATTAGTTCTAATGCGAACTTGTTTATTCTGCTTTAAATCTGAATTCCATAACGCATTGTTCCCATTAGTTCTAATGCGAACTTGTTTATTCTGCTTTAAATCTGAATTCCATAACGCATTGTTCCCATTAGTTCTAATGCGAACTTGTTTATTCTGCTTTAAATCTGAATTCCATAACGCATTGTTCCCATTAGTTCTAATGCGAACTTGTTTATTCTGCTTTGAATTTGTCTTTCTTTTGTTTCTAATTCTCTGATAGATTCGGACAGTTTTTGGAGGTCCTACTTGTTTTCCGTTAGTTTTCCAAATTTATTTAGATGTCTGTCTGTATATTATTGATGTTGACTGACTTATTTGAAGAAGGTGATTAAATTTTTATTTAATTAATGATGGATAGAGGACCATACATTTTAATTGATTATTCTATTTTAAATTTAATTAGTTCAAACTTAGTTAGTTCAAATTTAGTAGTGTATAGTATACTTGATTGTATTTCGTTTTCTATTTCTGTTAAATCAAATTTATTTTCTTCAATATCTTGGAAACTAGATGCATCCAGTTACATCAATAGTTTTGGAACCGTTTTCAAGAAATATATANCATTTATTATTAAAATCTAACAATCGTAGATAAAGTACGGTACGCAACTCGTGCGAAAACGGCATTTTGCATTGCTCGTGTGGTTTTACTATCAAACTCCAAACTCGCATGCAAAATGCTACTTTCCACACTCGACGCGTAATTTACTATAGCTTTATATTATTTTTATACAATGTTCTTAAATTTAATGTATTAACAATTTAAAATCTCTATACTGTATTAATAGATATAATATAGTTTATTATTTTGATATCATTAATTAATAAGGGCTTTTTATCCGAGTATAAAATTTTTTAATTATGTTCTTTAATAATATAGTTTATTATTAACAAATCGTATGTACAAGTTTTTTTTTCAACATAAGGTACAGTTGTTGCGTATTTAATTAATATATTAACCTCTATTAAAGAAAGAATCCCACGGTTAGGACAAGATATTCTGTATTGTGTGTTCTTTAACTACCTAATTACCCGTGCTTCGCACCAAGTAGAACATTGGATAATGTTATCTTTTTTTCTCACATAGGAAGTGTTTGTAATGTTTAAGAATCTTGAGAGCCCAAAAATTTATTTTGATATTTTGATAATTTACGTTAGGAGTCCAGAAAAGTTATTATTATAATTTCTGTCCTATGGTATTTCTGTCTTGGGTATGTAAGTTGTTATTATAAAATCTGCCCTATGATCTTGGTATGTGCAGAGCAGACGCTGGGAGCTTAAAGAACAGAACCGGTGTCTGTAAATCTTTAATTGTTCAGAAAAATCATACTTTTGGCGCAAAATTGATAGATTAATTTAATCTCTGAATTTATAGGTGCTTTGTCCAAAATCTCTGAAACATCTTGAACTATCTCTCTAATTAGATAGAAAGACCTCGTTTCTGCTATTTGCACCTTAGCATCTAAAGGATTCATAGCATCTAAAGATTCATCAGTGGCGTAGCTAGAACCTTGCCCCCCCCCCCCCGCAAGAACTTTTTGGGGAATAAAATTGACGAGCAAAAAAAAAGAGAAAAAAGCCCTTCAGAACTGAATGGGGGACAATGACAATGACAATGTTATAGAAGTATAATATTTCAAGCTTAAACCTAAAATTATCCTCTAAGGGGGCCCCCTTCGACATCGGATTAGGGGCCCCCCTGGCACCGGGGCGCCCGCGTTGCGGGCTCTTGCGGGCCCATAATTACGCCACTGAGATTCATCATGCTATCTAGTTAATGATTGAATTGAACTGTTAGTATAATTCAGTTTTGAGCAGTTTAATGTTTCGACTTACGATAAAACTTTTTCAACAAATCATTTTTATTTTTTTAATAATTCTATGACTTAAGAATGACAAATTATCGATGTACAAAACACCATCGGTTGCTATAATAGGTCCATATCCTTTTTGAAGCAAAAAGAAGATATACCTTACATGATTCATCATATCCTTTAATCATAAAAGGCCGTAAGAGTGTTGTTACTCTTAACAACCTATAAAAATCCTTCTATGTTGTCCAATAAAGTTCCTTTCTTCTAAACGAACATAAGTTCTTAAGTAATAGGTAGAAGGTCCTGTAAATGGTTGTCTCGTGTTTGCTTTAATACTTTCACTTCGTTTAAACCTTTTTTTTGGGAAAGTCTGTCGACATTCCGTCCCTCAGATTCTTCAAGGAAGTCCGCTTGTAGGAGAAACACCTACCTTCCGCATAATTGGACAACCATTAAAAGCGTTTGACTGAGACTATACTTCTGATGAAAGTAATTAAGTGGTTTTATATTTAGGTTTTTAAAATGATTCATTTTTGCTTCCGAGCTCACCGAAGGTAACGGAAGCTATATGTGATAGTTCTGAAGAAAGAANCATTCATTTACTTGGTTTCCTACCTCAAATTACTTAAATATCTTAAAGCTAAATAGACTAATCGATATTATTATCACAATTGCACTCAGAACAGTAGAGTAATGTTACTTTGCACCAAAGTTCTTTGGACTAAATATCTCTTTGTCTTAATAGTTAATTAAACTAAGCGATATTATCACCTTTACATAAAAAAGAGTAATGTTACTTTGTCCCAAAGTAAGAGAGGTAGCGTAGACGTGCGGGTTAAACCACGTCTGCTTGGCCATTACTGAATCATGAGTGGAACGAGATGGGGTTCGATACCTCGGCGTGACGCTCTGATTTATATGATTACTATTGATCACATCATACTCGCTTCGGCGGTACAATGTACATATGTATGATGTGTGAAGTGGCTCAACTCTCTACCGCGGGGCGTAAAAAGGGCCTAAGGTATGGGGCCTAATTGCAAGTTTCGAACAANTTTTGCTTCCGAGCTCACCGAAGGTAACGGAAGCTATATGTGATAGTTCTGAAGAAAGAAATTTTTTATATATCCGATTTAAAAAAAATCAAGACAGAAATTCGTTTCAGATATTCAAACAATTTTGGCAAACCATTATATCTTAAAAATCTTAATGGTTGGTCATAATCAGCCTATTGTTGGTACCGTATAAGTTTAAACCTTCTAAGCCAATAAGATCTTTTTCATCTGTACCCAAACATACATTTATTTACACCTACATCATAAAAGTACTCATCTCATTTGTATGAAATTTGGATGGTTTGTGAAAGTAATCCGCTGATACCCCTAGATCATTTTTAACCGTCTTGCTCTTTAAATGTTGCTAAATGAATACTTTAATTCTTGTAAAAAAAACAAACAATTTTAATAGATTTAAAAAAAAAATAATAATAATAATTGGTCCGAGACAACTCATACAAACTTTCTCATATGCAAGTTCATATTTACTTAGCCCAGGGTTTCCCATTCATTAGTTTTCGTATGTACATTTAATTATAACTGAGCATATCGTCAAAATTTACCATAAAAATAACTTCTCCCGGGCGGGGAATCGAACCCGGGCTCTCTCTGTCCACGTTTTAAACTATTTTCTCAGGAACTAGATTTTTTCCGGGAAAACGGCTTATATCGTTAAGATTCGTATTTAAATGGACTATATTTTAGAATTTTTTAATCAAAATCGTTGGAACCGTTTTCGAGAAATATGTTTTTTCAGAGTTTTCGGGAAGTAGCGCCCCCAAATTAAAAGCTAAAATTCATATCTCGATTTCGCCTCGGGGTATGATTTTTCTGAATATGCATGCCAAATTTCTTCAAAATCGTCCCAGTATTTTAGGCTGCAGGCGTCTACACAGACGACAGATAGACATTTTTCAAAAACCACTTTTTTGGACTCAGGGGACCTCAAAACGTGTAAATCCATCAAAATCGAATTTTCGCGCCATCACAATACTTTCTCTTTATATGAGAAAGTAAAAACGGGGGAAATTTAGATAAATTTGACAATAATAGTGTGCAAAAGCATAAAATCATTTAATTATTCGAAATAGGACTCGAGGAAGCTATGTGTGCCGCACTAATTGGCAGACCATTTATTTTAACCTTCTGATTTATTTCTCTCTCTCCTCGGTCGAATTTAGTATTTTCCTTTTATTTAAATAATTAAGTATTCAAAGCGACTAATCGATCTTTGGATGGGAATCATAAAGTATAAGCTATAAGGAAAAATTAAGTAAAGTCATAAATCTTATCATAGATATAACAAAATAAGCGTTAGTAAGGGTTTATAATATAGTTGTTTGATCGTTAATGTTAATAAACCAATAACATAATAAAATGTGTATAAATGTTATTACTAATCCTTTAGACATACAATAAGGGATTGATTTTAAATAATAATGGTTTAAAACACATAGTAGACGTAAATTAATAATAGAAATTTCTTTTGTCAGTGCTGTATTAATTAATGGGATCCTGAAAATAAAGGTAAATCCATATTAATACCAGGTTACCTTAGTATTTCTACTTCTGTATTATTTTTTTTTGTCTCTCAGTGCTGCCTTTTTAAATTGATAGATAGTAGGTATACTTTACATGTATAAATGCGGGTCCCTAATAAAATTAAAATAAATAATTTTTGACCAAAACAAAGATATTTAAACATAGAGTTAATGCTTTTGCTCTTTTGCTAAATGAAAGAACACTTATATTAAAAGAAAGAGTGTACTTCTACATATATTTCCTGTACTTGTATTTTTTACTTATACTTATTATATTTAGTGACCGAGTCTCAATGATAAGACCTAATGTTTTGCCCCTAGTGTTGGGTAGAACATTAGGGTGCTTCAAAAATGTTTCCAATAATATTTGCTTCTTAAAATGGACCATGATGGTATTTCTTTTTATTGTATAGTTACGTTACAGATGTGTATTTTTAAATAACTAGGGAAATCAAAGATTTTTAAGGAAGGAATATTACCAATGCTATGATTACTTCCTACTTGTATTAATAATAAAAATAATATTGAATTACGTTATTATACATTTGTACAGAATGCAATTTTTATACTAAGGCTATTTCCTCAAATCACAAAATTAAAATAAATACATTTATTATCCATTAGACTTGATTTCAAATTGATTTTTGATTAAATGATGTAAACTATGATGTTGATGTAATTGCCTGGATATTGATGTAATTTATTTATTTAAGTGATTTTTTTTTTAACTAAAACTAGTCTTTAAATATGAATAAATACTAGTACCTGTAAAAGATTATACTTCCCTAGTATATTGCAAGTATAATTATTTAAGTATTACTAAGTATTGTATAAGCATTGCTATGAAGTTATTCTTATAAACAGACATTCACACACGTGCGCACACTCATACACGAATACACACACACACAAATATANTACAGAAGAGTAATGTTACTTTGTCCCAAAGTGCTTTGGACTAAATATCCCTTTTTCTTAATAGTTAATCAGACTAAGCGATATTATCACCTTTACTTACATAAGAGTAATGCTATTTTTGCTTTAAGTTCTTTGGTCTAAATATTCCTGTCTCTCAAAAGAGTTATTTTGATAAAGGAATTGCTTATAAGTGGTAAACAAATATAGGATAGATAGGTAACCAATTAAATTGCTTGCCTCATTGCACTTCATTTAGTTGGTTACTCACTCAGAGGTATGTAACCAAGTAAATTTTGCTTAAGTAAGCTTTTGCAACCTGTTTTCCATAACAGGTTGCAGCAGCTTGTTGTTGAAATTTAACTTGGTGGACGATCAAAGTAAGACATGTTCCCTTACATCCATATATAAATCAAGTGAAATAAATATCGATGATTTTCTAATTAATATAGAATCATATTTAAATAATAACAATGTAGGGAATCATATAATCCTGGGAGATATGAACTTAGATTTATTGGAAGATTCCTATATAAAAAATACTTATCTAAATATAATGAGTAGATACGGGTTTAAATGCTATATAAATAAAATAACTAGGAAAGAAGGGGATTCGATCTCATG
The DNA here is from genome assembly GCA_001010745.2 of Gerris buenoi. Lineage (NCBI taxonomy): Eukaryota > Metazoa > Arthropoda > Insecta > Hemiptera > Gerridae > Gerris > Gerris buenoi. The sequence continues at coordinate 236,517 of KZ651914.1, forward strand.
CCTTGACCATATCATGGTGAAATGCAGTAATCGAGACGTAAGGTTACAATCGTTTATAGTACAAGATAAAATAACAGATCACTTTCCTACTGGACTTTCAATATATAGTAAAAACATTACAAAAGAAAAAAACAAACCGATACAAACACAGAATAAAATTACAAAAATAAATACAGATACACTTGGAACTCTACTTAAACAAACAGACTGGACAAAAACATTATACACAATCACTAACGCACAGGAAGCTACAAATAAATTTATACATACAATAGAGCGACATATTAACACAAGTACAGAAATTAAATACATTCACATAACATGCAAAAATAAAAGATTAAAACCGTGGATTACGAGCGGCTTGCTAAAATCAAAAATAATGAGGGATAAAATGCGAAAAACTTTAGAAAAGCAGCCCTTTAATACTAAATTAAAAGATAAATATATCAAATACAAAAATACGTTGACAAAATTAATTAGAAAAACTAAAGCGAAATATTTTAAAGACAAATTGCCGGATGACATGAAAGATTCGTCTCAGGTTTGGAAAACAATAAATGAATGTTTAAATAAAAAGAAATTCTCAAAGGAAACAATCGATAAAATCCAAGTTGACCAAGTAGAGTTTACTACAAATAGAGACATAGCTGACAATCTAAACAGATATTTTTGCAACATTGGAGAAAAACTAGCTGGGGATATACATAAAAATACGGACAATGAAAGAAATGACATAGGCAACAGACAAATAAACATACATGAAACACTAAATACTTTTGATATAGTAACTGAACAAGAGATTGAAAAATACATACGCAGTCTAAAAACAGATACATCTCCAGGTGTAGATGGCATTAAAGCGCAATTTCTTAAAATATCAGAAGATAACATAATAAAACCGTTAACTTATCTCAGTAACCTATGTCTAACACAAGGTGTTTTCCCTGATATTTTAAAGAAAGCGGTAATAATNTTTTAAAAAAAAAAAAAAAAAAAAAAAAATGGAATAAATGAGGTTGCCCTTTTAACTTTGCAATAACAAATTATTTCGAAGGTGAATCGTCGCCGTCGTCGTGACACTACTCGATTATATAAATGATAGGAAGAATCTGTACTAGTGAATTTGCTTTGTAACAGAAGAGGATTGTGACATGGAGGTATGAAGGTGAATAGATAAGACTTAATTGATAAGACTTAATAGATAAGACTTAATAGATAAGACTTGATAAGGTGAATATTTTGATTGTATGCGGTATAGTGTTGATTTAGTCCTATATCAACTCTTTAGTGGTTTAAAGTGCTCTTGATGTATCTGGAATTTTCTGCGGGGCACTTTTCAGTTGTTGCTTCATCAAAAACTAGTGGATTTTAGTGTCTCTTAAATGAAATTTCTATCTGTTGTATAATAGTTACATCATTGGTCTGACACTACTTAGGTATATCCCATATGCTGCAAAAAAAAAAAAAAACCCTATTAGAGTGGTACTTAAGAGGAATTTTCAATTGATAATGCAATTATTGATTCTTAAAGAGGAGGTTTTGAATAAATTGAAGTGTTATTTGAGGTTTCTCATTGAATTTTGTGACAAATAATAGTGAAAGGGAATGATTTTATAAGGGATTTAAGAAATAATCTCTACTTTTTGTGTAAAGAAAATAATTTAATTTATTCTGTAAACTTTATTATTATGAAGTTTAGAAGTGATTTTGCTAGGGATGTGATAACTAAATAATTTCCATCATATTAAAAATTTATTCCAAGAACAAGCTGATTAAGGATTCATGCATATATAGCTCGGTAGAGCTTTTGCGTCGTAATACGATTATTAAATTAGAAGGTATCTATGTTAAAAATAAGCTGTAGAATTTAATAACACATGCAAAGATCTAAGCTGAGCCTTTTAGTGAATTTTTGAGGAAAATTAAGCTATTCCAATGGTTTCAAAATGTTTGTAATGCGAATTTTTGAAAATTTTCTCCATGGAAAATCCGTTTTAGACCATTCTTAATCGATTCCTAAAATTTAACACTCTTTTTATCTATGTATGTATGTATGTGTGTCACTCCAGACGATATCTCACCCTAGGATGAACTAAAAAACCCTAGGATGATTAAAAAATCCAAATAAATTTTAAATGTCAATAATATCAAAAGAAAGGATGAGTTCGTTGGCCAGAATTTTTGCGGAGTCCATTTAGGGGTTAGATTTTGACTATTTAGGGTCAAAAATAGCATAAAACGTATGACAATATGACAGAAATGTACTTAACTAACAACAGTTACTGTACTCTTAAATGATCTTTTAAATGACATGCATCTTGAAGGGTATAATACCTTTTTGACTTTTGTACCCGTTTCCCATTTTATCATAAGCCAATAATACGCAGATTTCTTTGAAAATTCGCTCATTAAGTCATGGTGGATGACTGGTCTTTTTTTTAGTTAAATTCATTGTTCAAATACAAATGGTAATTTCATGAATTGTCAGGATGTAGATTATTATTGAAAAAAATGGGGGGTTCAGATAAGAGTTTTGAGAAATTGTTTAACAGTATGAAGAATTGTGCGGTACGAAGACCTCCGGTTGGTGGATGGTTGACTAGGACTAACGGAATTATATCTGTTGGATGAAGGGGGCTTGGGGTAATGCCTTGCAGGGTTTGCTTCCATTGCCTAGCCCAGGAAGCCAGGGCTCGGGTTGAGAGATGGTTCGTTGAAGCCTTATATTCGATTTTATCTCATCAGGCTCAATTTAACCATAAGGCTCGGGGGTGGCTCGTTAAGCTTTTCCCTTCCTACATTTCCTAGGTTTGCCCTCCAACTCCAGTACAATAAGCCGCGTTTCCTTAAAACATACGTTGGAATAAAAACTTCCGATCACAGCAGCAGACAGCGCTTGTAAAACCTTAACGACACAAAATGAAATATACGTGAAAAGAGGATTTTTTTAACACTTAATCCATCCTGCTATAACGCAGACGAACAATTTATCAAACCAATTTACTTTGTTATGTACAATTAAAAAAAAAAAAAATCGTCACAATAAAACGGAAATAAAGATAGATTGTAACAAGATTAAAAACGTCAACTTTCAATTACGATAAAGGATAGTGTTGATTTAATTTTGAAATTTCTTCTCTTATACTTCCTGAACGCCGGGTCAATTAAGATCGGGTGACGCAACCACCTTTTTGATTAGTACAGTACATATGAATGAATGAATGAAATTTTAATAGCAGTTAATCTTTTTTTATGTATGTTTGTAAACTGGAAATTACCTAAAATGTTTCCATTGAATCGGCTATTTTATTAATACAATATTGTTAAAAGTGCTAAGAAACAGAAGAAGAAATAATAGGTAATTCTTAGCCTAATAATTATCAAATTATAGATGCGTTAACATTCACTGTTGATTGTGACGTTATTTATCTTTATACGCTAATAAAATTTGACATTACGCCGACTGGATTTGTATTTACACACTAAGTAGTAGCGCTAGGCATATTGAATCTCGTTGACTCGTTGTTCTATAATTAACCATTTTGCCATAATATGTCCTTGAAAATGGAATTTTTGTGTCCCCCCTCCCCTGCTATTTTTTTTAACAAATCACTGAAAAAATCTAAATACAGTAGAACCCCAGAAATCCGAACCCCGCAAATCCGAAAACCCCGATATTCCGAACAACTTTTGGGGTTAAAAAAAATATAAAAAAAAATAAAAAAAATGTAATGTACGTGTCAGTAATGTACGTGTAATGTACGTGTCAGTATATGCTGTAATTTAAAAGAGTGCATTTCTGTAACATCTTAATTCGAATAATGATTGTTAATGATGTCAATAACATACATAATATTAAATAGAATTATTTCCTGTAGTTCCAGGTACCTAGTAGTGAAAAAATGATTAATTTATTAAACGAATAAAATTTATTAAAAAAAAAAAAAATCAGATAATGGTTTTAAATGAGCAGGATATAATTTTTCAGAGAACTGTTGTTTTAGTAGACATTTCAAACTTACGGCTAGGTGCAATTTCCCGGAATTGCGTTTAGCCGTGTCTACATGTTTCTTAAAACCGTCTCCTATTCTCAATCGTATTTAATGCATTTCTAGAAATACTCTACCTTTATACTTGCCACCCTACATTTCTACTGAACTGAATACCGAAAAAGGTTTGTCAACGTTCTAACAGAATCATAATTATTCTATACCTCTTTCTTTTATCAGAAATACTGGGTATTTCTTATGCCGAAACGTTAGAATGTTAGAACATACCTATAAACTACTCCAATAACAATTTAATTATTTTATTCGACAATAAAACAAGACCCCCCCCCCCGATAATCCGAACAATTCAGAAATCCGAACTGACCCTGGTCCCAATTAGTTCGGATTTTCGGGGTTCTACTGTACAATCATAGTTATCCTTGGTCAGAAAACATAAACGTACTTCTAAATGGCCGCCATCTTGATACGACTGGACCGAATATGCTTGCTAACAAAGTTTTCCTATTTGTTTAATTCTCTACGGACCCTAAAGTGTGCTGGTAGCATGGTAGCACATATTATGTGGCTAAATTATTTAGTTTATTTAATAGGCTTCTTATGTCAAGCAGTAGTTTTTAATATGAATAATTTTCGCAAAAAAATAGAACTTTTTTTATCTTGGATGCTCTATCTTCAGGCATGCTGTATAAATAATATAATTGTCTTACAATTAAATTTAGTAAATGATTTATTTATTAAAAATTGTAGAAAATGTAAATCTCTTCTATTGACTACTTGTAATTTACTTTTTTGCTATTACGTATTCGAGATTTTCTTCCACTCTCTTTTTTTTCTATCCAAAAAAAGTAGTAAAGATAAATCTTTAAAGTGTTATCTTGAAAACACTTTGTCTAAAATTAGTCGGAAAGGGTTCGTTGAATTTTTCTTCTTCTTTTTTTTTAGTTAGAAAAAGTTTTTTTTTTATCGTATTGCTCTGGAATTCTATCTCTGCCTGAAATTCTCTGGAGTGAACTCGAGGACGAAATTCACCCTTCCCCAAATTAATTTGCTCCCTGATTTTTATGGCCGGTCTCATAAATCTGCAGATAAAACACGATAATTTTATTCTGGTAAAAATTTCACTTGAAGTGAGAAGTGGGTGGAGGGTGGAGGGTACTTTTCTATGGATTCTTTTGGGAAAAAAAAGACAAGCCCACCTACTAAATTTTCTTTTCTGTTTTTTATCTGTTTAATTGCTTCTACAGACAGAATTATTATCCTACATTTTCCCCCCTTCTTCCTTTCTCATTTTTACTGCAGTTTCTTTTCACGTTTTCCTACGCTCACTTAAAGTGACCTTTTTTAACCGTTTTAAATTATTGTTATCGTTTTGTCTCTTCCTTTCATTACTATTACAATAATAAATTAAACTTCGTTATAAAATTCTCTGAGTGAATTAATTTAACAAGCGTTCTGAACTTTTAAATATTGTAATATTTTTTTAATATTTTCAACGCATTTAAAAAAAAATGATAAAATACGTAAATATAATATTTGATTTATTTGTTATAAAAACAATAAAGAATTAAAAAAAATTCAAAATCAGTTTAATTTGATAAATTGAAGCAAAACTTCTTATTCTGTTAATATATTCTTTAAAAAAAATTGAATTTTTACTATTCAATATATTTATTTGAAGTTTCTTTGTTTTAGTAATTGTAAACATTTGAGGTAACAAAGTTTACATTTTAATTTCTCATATACCTATACAGTCTATAAGATTAGAGTTGGCACAATCGAAGGCGGGAAACAACAAACGTGGAGGTAGTTTTGGGGTTATAAAAAGGGAAAATCGGTGTTGCTATGTTATATTTTTTTGTGGAACAGGGGTAGAGTAGAGCATTTTTTTTCTGAAGTTGCATTCAACATATGGGACCAATAAATTCGTTTCCCTCAAAATTTTCCTGCCTTTTGATTGTGCCAACTCTAATCTTATAGACTGTAGTATATGAGTGTATGTATGTATATATGTATATATGTGTATGTGTATGTAATATATACATGTATTAAGTCTTTTGCAGTTATTGCTGAGTTATAGTAGTCTCGATAATCCGAGTTGGGCGGGACCGGCACTAGCTCGGATTTAGGAAAAATTTGAATTTGTTATTGAAAAATAATTCTTATAGTCATATTCAATTTTCATTAGGGTTTTAAAAGAATCTCATTATATTCTATTCCCAATCACAAAACTCTCTGTTACACACCTAACACCCTAGCAATTGTTTTCAGTGACACACCATTATTACCTATACCCAGCAAAGCTTCTACTTTCACAGCATACGGAAGATTCGGTATGTTTTCGTTCACTCATTATTAAAATGACACGCGATGCTTTCGTTTAAAGATCTAACTTAGAACTGAAGAAGAAGAAATCTTGATGTAGAGAGTAGCATTAACTATTACAATGTACTTTACTTAATTAGACTTACCTGTCTTACTAATAAATAAATAATTGCCCCTATTGTCTATACTTGTAAAAAAATAGTCTCTTTAGTCTTTAGTCCAAACAAATCACAAATATCCAATCTTCATTTTTTCAGAGAGCTTGTAGAACAAGGAACAGTAGGTGTTGCCTCTACGGAATCCACACTAAAATTCTTAACTTTAATCAAATTTTTTATATGCTTATGGACTACACGTAGTTGGCAATATTTGGAAGTACCTAAGTTAGTAAATTTAGCTTATATATAGATATGAAGTTAGAAAAAACATGTTACTTACTCAATGTCCTGTTGTTTTTAAAAGCTTTAACGTATGGCTTCAACATCTACCCAGTGGACTCCGTTCCAGGCTATCGACTTCAACTTCGTGGTTAGTATCATCTGTTCCTCTTGCCTTCTTCTCCACTGTCTACTTCTATTCTGTTCTCTATACTCTATATATTTTTTCTATTTGTTCTCTATATATTCTTTTTTAAGGTGACCCTGAAGATTCTAATTTAGGGTTTCTACTGTCATCTGATATTCAAAGTGTTTCCGATCCATTTTGATTTGCATAGTTTGTCTCTTCATATCCGACGGCTTTCTTTTAAGAATGATCCACAGCTCGCGTATTGGCAAACGTTTGACCAAAATAATAAATAACAGAAAAATCTATCTTATAAATAAAAAAGTAAACTCTTTACTCTTTACAGTCTGTGTGAGCGTTGCTGGCTTGTGTTTAATAGATCTTGTTTTTGTGAGATAGTCTATTCCAAATTATTCTCTGTTAAGATGAAAAATAAACTAATTCGCTTGGTAAAAAGGGTGAGATATTTTTTTTTAGGGATTTAATTAATTTGTACTGTTACCTTACTGTTCAAAAGAAATAGATGTTGCATGATTATTTGTAAAAAAAAAAAAAAAAAAAAAAAATTAGACAACATTTATTTATTATTTTTCATTTATTATTATTTTTTTTAGACTAGATGTGATTCAAATTGTCGCTGAATTATTAATCAATATCTTCTATTTCAAGGAGATTCATGATTCATCTTGATTATGAATTTAAAAATATGTTTAATGTTATATAATCAATATTTACATTATAAAAGAATATTTCGTATTTATTGACGTACGTATTTATTGAAAGGGCTTTATAGTATGTATATAATGTGTTTGGATATTTATTTAACTAATACAATATATTTTAATTTAAATCAAATTATTATTATTATTATTAACATAAGGAGACAGAAAGAAAAAAATATAATATTATAAATTGATAATCTGCTATGCACATAAATAATTAATGAACTACTGAATTATGTAATTATTAAATTCTTCTATACTTCGATATTTCTGTAATTTCAACTATAATTATAGTGTCTGAAAGTATGCCACCGTCTGGAGGTTATATAAGAAACGTTAATGACTACAACATAATGTGTTCACTTTCTAATTCAAATTACGGCTTAGATATTTCCTAGAATTTGTTTCGAATTCGGGTATTTTTTTCTACAGATTGCTTGAATTTTGAGTCGTAGGACGCAGAAATTTTTTATTGCTATAATGCTGACTTTTTTAATGTATCTTACTCGTTAGATCGTTTAGTACCTTTGCCTTACTTTTGCTTTGTTTATTTGTTTATTAGTTACCTTTTATACTTGTAACCTTATTGTATTGTAAGCTTGTTAACCGTTTATTAGTATAGTCGTTAGGTTGTTTGCCTGTTTAAGGGCATTTATATAGCGATACTAAGAGATGGCCGAGCGTGGAACCCTGTGGGGTTCCTTGCTGGAATCGAGAATATAACACATAACTTCCACAATCCAGAGCAAAGATGATAGCAATAAGTATTCTTGACTCTTAAAAATAAATCTTGTTCAATTAAAAAATATCAATATCAACCAATCTTTTAACTATAATGTGATTAAGCTTTGTGCTCTACATTATATTAATAGAATGCAACATTTTAAATCCCTTAACCAAATAAATGCTTTAGAGTGAAATAGAAAGTTTTCCAACAATAAATCAGAGTTTATTTTAACTAGACTAATATCACTTAAGAAAAAACTCGCTTGAACCCAACATCACTTTCTTGATTATTATTTATTACTGTTATTTTATTTTACTTATAGATGTATAATTAAACTTATCAAAGCATTAATTTAATTATAGTTGTTCTTTAAAGAATTGTAACTTACCTAAAGACATAAAATAACGAAAAGTTACTACAGAGTAATTACTCAAATATTTTTATTAATTTTAAAACGTTATGTACATCCGTCCACACTTTTGTGTTAGATTACTTTAACGTTACATTTAATCTTTTTTATACTTAATAATTTTAAAATAATATTCTTAAGAAAATGTTAGAAAGTGTTAAACTAGTTCCTTAATAGTTAAATTTTTAATCAAATCTAATTATTGGTTTCTTACATGGTGAGTTTAGTGCTCACTGGACTAGATATTTTAAGTTATTGCTAATAAAATAAATCAAAATTATAAATCTTTACATACTTATTAAGGCATATTAGAAAGTAAATGGTTATTGACTACGTGGGAAGTCCTATTTATTTTTGACGACTTATAAAATCTTATTTCTTTCCGGCTATTATTGTTTAGAAATACGTCAAATAATTTTATGATTAATGAGATACGAATTGGGCATGTTTTCTTTTCGTTTCGATTTTAATAAGTTTATCGACTTTAATCGAAAATAGCAGATTATAAGCTTAATAAAGGAATTGTAAAATATGTTTTATAAGATAATAAAAATAACAGGTTAGTACTTGAATGCAAGTACTTTTTAGGGTTTCGTAGGTTATTTAAGGATGGACATTTATTATTTCCCCATCCCGCCCTATATGAAAGTAAAAAAATTAAACCAGTAGTTGTGTAGAGGTCCCTGGTTCGATCCCCCAGGGCCTAACCATTTTTTTTTATTTATTTATTTATTTATTTATTTTTTATTTTTTTATCGGTAATAACGAAAGAGTAAATTAATTTGTTTACTGGAAACTTTCATTGCCCAAGCATAGCATGAATTATTTCATAATTTTAGGACTAGCTGGTATAGGTTGGTTGTGGGGGGGACTTTTTTTTAATGACATTTTGGCGCTAAAGACGCAATATTGGCGGTAAAAAACTCAATACTCATAAAATGTTACATAAGTTTGTAAACTACTCTTCAGTAGCTTTCATTTGACCCCCTCTATAAAAATGAGCTTAACACATTTTTGCGCATTGCGCTTGCGCATATTAAATCTTTAACTGATCTACAGTTTTCCTATGCGTGGGTTACAAATTGTATAATAGATTACACATTTTTACTTGCTTATATAAAGAGAAAGTATTGTAATAGCGTGAAAATTCGATTTTAAGATTTTGAACCTAAAAAAGTTGTTTTTAAATGTCTGTTTGTCGTCTGTTATGTGCAGACTCCTGGAGCCTAAACTACTGGGCCGATTTTAACGAAATTTGGCATACCTACATGAAAAATCATACCTTGAGGCGAAATCGAGGTATTAATCCCCCCCCAAAAAAAAAAAATTCTCGAGTTCGGTTCCGACGATTTTGATTATAAAATTCTATTAAAAATGTAGTCCATTTATATACGAATCTATATCGATATAAGCAGTTTTTGCCGGGTAAAAAAATCTAGTTCCAGAGAAAATATATTTTAACGCGGGCAGAGAGAGGCCGGGTTTGATTCCCCGCCGAGTAGAAGTTATTTTTATGATAAATTTTAATTTTATGTTCTACAATAATTAAATCTACCAACCAAAACTAATAAACGGAGGACACTTGCGGCTAAGTAATTATGAACTCGTACATGGTAAAAGTTTGCTATCGTCTCAGACCAATTTTTTTTCTATTTCACCTTCACTTCATAATTATTTGAAATACGAATTAATTCTTTGTTCGTATAGTTTCCTCATTCTCTCCCGCCTTCTTGTTTTCCCCAACTCTGCTTCTGGCTGTTGTTGCGTTTTGGAAATCTGAATCTTCCCCATAACTATAGTATTCATTTGTTTTTTTGTGTGTTTTTTTTTAAATTTTTTATTAAACCCCCACAACAATATTGTTATAAAGTTTGTTACCCTGTTATCATTCAGTTATAAATCACTCGTGCGAGAATGGTAAGAGCCACCCTCTTCCACCGTCACCTCCATTAGCAAACCCACCAGTTTTTTTAGCTTGTTCTTTTTTTTTCTCATTTTCTTAAAAAAGTTTCTCTCTTTTTAATAACTGATTTCAGAAGAACAAGTCGTCCCTTCCCTGATCTGTTTTTAGCAAAGTACAGAGAGGAGAAAAAATAAGAAAAGTTGATCCCCCCTACCCATTACTTACTAAGAAGGAAAAAAAAGTGTTTCTCAAAGTTAAATATAATCTTGGTTTAGTACTCCCTTCTTTTGTTTACTTTAGACTTTTTCTTGTTGAATACAAATTGTGATAAATAAATAAACGAAAGACGTACAACTGGTCCACAGGATCTGGGATTTAATCACGAAAAATAACTACGCTTGTATTTAAGATATTGGTTTGCATTGATCATTAAAACATACTTTTTCCCTTCTTTCCGCCGTTTCTTTTACACCCCGTTCTACATAAATTAAGTTGACTACAACATAATGTGTTCACTTTCTAATTCAAATTACGGCTTAGATATTTCCTAGAATTTGTTTCGAATTCGGGTATTTTTTTCTACAGATTACTTGAGATTACTTGAATTATGAATCATAGGACGCAGACTTTTTTAATTGATATAATGTTGGCTTTTTAAATATATTACTCGTTAGATAGTTTAGTTGTTTGTTAGTTCCTTTGCCTTACTTTTGGTTTGTTTATTTGTTTAGTAGTTACCTTTTATACTTGTTATTTCATTTTATTGTAAGCTTGTTGACCTGTTTATTAAGTATAGTCGTTAGGTTGTTTCCCTTTTTAAGGGCATTTATATAGCGATACTAAGAGATGGCCGAGCGTGGAACCCTGTTAGTTCCTTGCTGGAATCGAGAATCTAACACATAACTTCCACAATCCAGAGCAAAGATGATAGCATTAAGTATTCTTGACTCTTAAATATAAATCTTGTTTAATTAAAAATATCAATTTCAACCAATCTTCTTTAGATAGTTTAGTTGTTTTTTTTTCAGTTCCTTTGCCTTACTTTTGGTTTGTTTATTTTTTTAGTAGTTACCTTTTATACTTAAGCTTGTTGACCGTTTATTAGTATAGTCGTTAGCTTTTTTACCTATTTAAGGTCATTTATATAGCGATACTAAGAGATGGCCGAGAGTGCAATCCTGTGGAGTTCCTTTGCTGGAATCGAGAATCTAACACATAACTTCCACAATCCAGACCAAAGATGATAGCAATAAGTATTCTTGACTCTTAAAAATAAATTTCTTGTAAAAATATCAATTTCAACCAATCTTTTAACTATAATGTGATAAAGCTTTGTGCTCTACATTATATTTATAGAATGCAACATTTTAAATCCCTTAACCAAATAAATGCTTTAGAGTGAAATAGAAAGTTTGCCAACAATAAATCAGAGTTTATTTTAACTAGACTAATATCACTTAAGAAAAAACTCGCTTGAACCCAACATCACTTTCTTGATTATTATTTATTACTGTTATTTTATTTTACTTATAGATGTATAATTAAACTTATCAAAGCATTAATTTAATTATAGTTGTTCTTTAAAGAATTGTAACTTACCTAAAGACATAAAATAACGAAAAGTTACTACAGAGTAATTACTCAAATATTTTTATTAATTTTAAAACGTTATGTACATCCGTCCACACTTTTGTGTTAGATTACTTTAACGTTACATTTAATCTTTTTTATACTTAATAATTTTAAAATAATATTCTTAAGAAAATGTTAGAAAGTGTTAAACTAGTTCCTTAATAGTTAAATTTTTAATCAAATCTAATTATTGGTTTCTTACATGGTGAGTTTAGTGCT
>KZ651914.1:249029-264523 GCA_001010745.2 Gerris buenoi
TGCATCATGAAGGGTATTTATTACTTTGACCCCGTATTCATTACTTGTACCCCGTACTCCTGGGTACCAAAAATTAAATTTCGAAAAATCATGTAGACAGTGCCCTTCCCCTTGCTTTGAAGGTCAAGTGTGCAAATTTTCATCGAGATCGGACTAAAACTGTAAATTTGTATAAAGGACATACCCACATACATACTTATCCACGGACTTTCATCTTTATATATATAGAAGATTAATTTTTTCTACTTATTTTGTATAGACACACTTATGAATATGTATTACCTATTTTGATAACCACAATGGCTAGATTAAGATAGCCAACCATAGGTGTATTGTTGGTTTTAGTATTGAACATTTCTTACCTCTATGAAACACTTGAAACTCATTTTTGCAGTCCGTATTAATTTAAACTAGATGTAATTTTTTGGTAGTTTTCATACTATGGAAAGTTTAAATTAATTTAAATCAAATTATAATCATTATTAACACTGGGAGACAGATAGAGAAAAATAGACTACAGCGCCGGGAGTCTATTTGGAGTCTATTTTTCTCTGTCTGTTTCCCAGTGTTAATAATGATTATAATTTGATTTAAACTAGATATAATGGGATTTAAATACAGTATGACTATGCAATGCATATGAGATAGATGAGTTCAAGTTTGTCGGAACATTTTTTTTCCTTTTGATCTACCATAAGTGTATTGTTGGTTTCAGTATCGAACATTTTTTACTTTCATGAAACACTTAAAACCTATTTTTGCAGTCCTTATTAATTTAAACTAGGTATTACAGCATTACTATGCATATGAGAAAGTTAAATTCAAGTTTGTCGGAACATTTTTATTCCTTGTAATCTACCTGTATTGATGGTTCCAGTATTGACTATTTCTTACTTTCTTTAAATACTTAAAACTTATTTTTGTAGTCCGTATTAATTTAAACTAGATATTATGGGATTTAAATACAGTATTACTATGCAGATGAGAAAGTTAAGTTCAAGTTTGTCGGAACATTTTTTTTTCTTTTGATACTCGATTTGAGCAGAAATTCAAAATGTGGCCTGAGGCATTTTTTGCATTATTTTAAATTTTGTTTTTACCTTAAAAGAAAAAGTTGGATGAATATTTCAACGATTTGTTTTCTCAGATGACTTTGTTAAACAAGAAATCAAGGAGTGTTGAAGAAACCGAAAGGGAGATTACTTGTAATATAAAGTTTACAAGATCCTTTCTTCTTACGTAAACTTGTTTATTCTTTCTTATGACCTCCCGAAATTCTTTTGAAGTCCCCTTACTTCCGTCCTTTTGCTCCAGACAAATTATCTTTTTGTATTATAATTATTAGTATTATCTTTTGAATTTCTCTTTATTCCACATATTTTCATCTTAAATTTTTGGGTAAAAACTTAACTTGAACTTTTTAAAGGAAAAAAAGTTGTTTCAAAAAGAAAATAAAAATCAAAGGAATATTTTTCGAAACTCTTTTTCTTAACAGAACTTTAAAATTAAAGAAAATATGTTTATAAAATGATATTAAAACATTGTAATATTACTAAACTCCTTGACTTATTTCATTATTGACGGAATTCTTTTGGAAGTTTTATATATAGTTTATTTATGATATTGTCATTGTTGTACATTTTTTTGGGGTTCCATAAGAATATAATAATAAAATATTTCATAAGTAAAAATGATAAAATGTTACTTTTAAACTTTTTATAACAAAATCTCACTTTTTAAAGAAATTGCATTGTCCTTCGTTACAGAGGAATATTTGGGATTTCTTTAATTAGTAATGATACTTGATTACATCATAATAATTGATGCTTTTTACAGTATATAAGTTAAGTATTGCCAGATGCTCTCGAAAATCTCTATATAATTAAAAGTTGCTCAATATAGAACTAATCCCTTTATGATCCATATATTTTATTTGCCAAAAATTAGTCATTGTCGGTGGATTGATTATATTATTGTATATTGTGTCATCATAATAATTTTGTTTATGGTGCTTGCGTTGTAGGGGGGGGGGGGGGGGGGGGGGGGTTAAGGTTTCCTGGATGCACTGATGATTTACCATTCTGAGTATGTCTAAAATTGACCAGTATATATAGGGCCTCTTATAGAATCGCTCTTGCCTAGAATTCACTCTTTTATATCGCTCTACATAATCAGTCATTTTTCTCTTCTTTAGAATCATCTCTTATCTTATCTTCTGTGGTGAGGGAGGGAGTGGTTAAGGTTTCCTGGATGCTCTGATGACCATTCTGAGTTCTGTCAAGAGAACCGTGGTACGTAACAAAATATCACAAATTAATTTACAGTAAGGGTATTCATTTTTTTAAAGTTTAGTGTGAAGTTGAAACTCTTACCTAATATATAGGTGTATTATTATCATAAAATTTAGCCCGATTGTCCACATTGTACCATTGAGCTTTCTTTTTAGGCGTTCATTTTAGGGGTGTGACTTTTTTTCATTCCTTTGAGAACAATTACTAGTTGGATAGCGAGGATTTAAAATTTAAAATTTTAATTTACCTACGTTTCGCAAAAATCTGTTTGCGCTCATGTTTTTCTCTTCCACATGCGCACAATAATACATTTATTTACACCAACTTCTTCAAAAGTACTCATCTGATTTTTATGAAATTTGGATGACTTGTCGAAAGTAAACCGCAAATACAACCAGATTAATTTTAACTGTCTGCGCTCTTTAAACTGTGCTGAATTGATTCTTTAATTCATGTTAAAATTAAATCAATTTTGACAGATTTAAAAAACGGGGGAAAATAAAATAAATTTGACAAATATATAAGGTTACGAAATGGGACACGAGGGAGCTATGTGCTGCACTAATTGGCAGACTATGTAATGTTGGGTTTGTATTCTTTCAAATAACTAAGTCTCGGCAAAAAGAAAATAAAAAAAGAATTTCAGCTCAATATTTTAAATTACTTGTATAAAAAAGGCAGCCTTAATTCAGTTGCTTTTTTTGTTTAAAAAGTGAATGAGGGAGGGGTAGAACACATTATGTAGTTTTATATGCTAATAATATGATTATGTTTCATCCGGACTTATTATTTGATAAAAGGCGGCCGTTGGTTCTTTGTAGTTACCGGCTAGACGTATAGTCAATATGTGTGTTAGATTTGATTCGCCAGAAGTTCTTCGGAAGTCGTATGTTTAACTGAAATACCGTACTTTCTAACCGAGTGCAATAAAAGAAAGCATAATAATTTTATGACTTGGGATAAAATAATTATATTTTTATTCCTATCAAGGCATACAGTCATTGTTTCAGAACTGATTGAGAGATTACAGAATCAAATCGAAATGGAAAAGATTTTTTTTTCTTTTTCAATATCAGGAAGTTTCGACGAGGGACTAAAAACTTGATAATATATTTTTTAACGATTGTATTTGAACTTTCCCTTTCTGTTTCTCCTTTACGAGTGTTAGTTTTGTGTTTATGGTTTCTTTCAGTGTAAGTTTACGAGCTAGGTTGGGTTGTTTGAAGTGGCGAAGGTCGTTAGAAAGTCAGGGGCGTAGTCCGGGTTTCCTAGTTTGGGATGGGAAGCTACCAAGTCGATCTGAAGAATACAATATGAAACTTCTGTGGGACGGAAGACGGAATCCGTTGGGGGTCAATACTACCGAACATTCCGATATAAGTATAATAATATTTAGATCATTATGTTCTCCTTCAAAGATGTAGATTTCACTTTCCAAAAAACACCTACCTTCATTCAAGTCAAATCTTGATCTGGAATGTCGATAAATCAATTAATGACTGTCAAAACTTGTATGGGCATCCACGCACATGACACGCCATAGATCAAAGTGGTACCTCTACTTAATATAAATCTTTTATAAGATAGAGTGATATCAATGCTTCCTCATCGATTTAGGTCATTGTGTGACTGAGGAGGCTTCTCACAGATCTTCCTCTACTGGTTTGCTTTTGTTTTATTCTGATTAATGGACTGTATATAAATCAACTATGTGCTGACTTAAAACTAAAATCATAAGTGATTGGTATTCGAACTGGTAATAAAACTACCTACTAATCTAACTTCAGGTTTCAATGTCTGGTTTAAATACTACTGTGGTAAGATATCTTGGTGCTTAGGTTTCCTCGGCTAGATTCGTCATAAACAGCTTGGGTTTCCGGTGGAATCCGCGTCACGAAGAGGTTGAAATCCGACGTTTCACTTCCACTACTGGAAGAATCTTCTGGAATATGGTGAATGTGGTGAGAAGTGTTGACTCGAAGCAAATTATATCCTGTGTTGCTTCGAGTCAACACTACGTAAGCTATGTTTAAACACAACTGGTGCCATCTAGTTGATGTTTAAAGAACCCTATATAGCTCTCTTTCTTGATATTTATTTATTTATAACTTTTTACAAGCTCCTAAACTGCCAGATAGCCACAAGAAGGGCACTCGGACATTTTTTTAATTTAGATTATTTTGAAAATAAATATTGATAATATGTTCAAAAAATTATTATAAACAATTTCCTGTAACAAATGGATAAAACTGGACAATGTGACAGTGTATCTCGTATATGGAGATTTTTTGAATGCTATAATTTTAAAATAACAATAAAAAGAGCCAAGAGCTTATAACTTGGCACAATATTCAACAGAAATTTAAAACAAATATGTATTTCCATTAACAGGCTTCTCCAAAACAATCCTATTGCTCCTAAAAGAATTTCAATTTTATAAATTCCAGTACACAAATATTCAATACAATTTAGTTATTGTATAAAATGAAATAATATGTCGGATATTCGAATACATATTTTTTGTGATAAATATATACAATGACGCAGGATTCTAATAATATTTTTTCAAATAAAACAAATTGACAGTTTTTATATGTCCGCAATATTAATTGCTTAGGCAAACCACGAGCGTTTATGTCAATATTATATCAATGGAATTGGATTGCGCTGGTTTTATATATCTCTCTCTCTCTTTATTTCCTTTCCTTTTTCTTTCTCCTTTACTTTTTTCTCTTTCCTTTTCTTTTTTTCTCTTCCCTATTGTTTTTATTTTCTCATATAAACAGAAAGTATTGTGATAGGGCCGTAATTTTATTTTGAAATTTTGATAGATTAACACGTTTTGAGGTCCACTAAGTCCAAAGAAGTTGTTTTTAAAAAATGTCTGTCTGTCATCTATTGACTGTTCGTGCAGACGCCTGGAGCATTAACTACTGGGCCGATTTTGACGAACTTTGGCATACATGTTCAGAAAAATCATACCCCGCGTTGAAATCGGGAAATAATGTTTACCTTTAAATTTGGGTTGTGCTACTCCCCAAAAACTCTGAAAAACGTGAAAAAAATTATTTCTCGAAAACAGTTCCGACGATTTTGATTAAAAAATTCTAAAATGTAGTCCATTTAAATACGACTTTACTTTTTTTTTGTGTTTTCTCTCCTTTTTCTCTTTCCTCTCTTTTTTCTCTTTCGTCTCCTTTTCTCTTTCGTCTCCTTTTTCTCTTTCCTCTCTTTTTTCTCTTTCGTCTCCTTTTCTCATTCCTCTCCTTTTTCTATTTCCCCTCTGTCTTTCTTTCCTATCTCTTCCTCTTTTTCTGTCTTTTCTGTCTTTTTTCTCTTTCGTCTCCTTTTCTCATTCCTCTCCTTTTTCTCTCTCCTCTGTGTCTTTCTTTCCTATCTCTTCCTCTTTTTCTGTCTTTTCTGTCTTTTTTCTCTTTCGTCTCCTTTTCTCATTCCTCTCCTTTTTCTCTTTCCCCTCTGTTTTTCTTTCCTACCTCTTCTTCTCTTTTCTCACTCTAGCTTACAGAAGTAGCAAAGGGCTTAATTGTGATGATATTTGTAGTCCCTGTTCCATCATGTGTGCTTCACGTTATGCTGAGCCCTGATAGTTATTACTCACTGTGTTTATCCTGATGAATGATTTCTTTTGTCTCCAAAGTCAATCTTTGATCAAAATAAATATGGTTTTTTGGTAAGTTTCCCCATGTTTCCCATTTTTGGTCCAGTGTTCGTGAACGTTTACGATTGTTAAATTTTTTAATAGTATCTCAAAGTTAGCCCACAAATGATCTGTTAAATGGAAACAGTTGCTTTATAAATTACATATTAAATAAATTGTCACTTGTTTACCTTTTTTTGGTTAAGTGATAAATATATTGGTTCTGCTGCAATAAAATATACTAATAGAATAACTAAATCTTATTTCTATCAATTGATGTGATTGTTTTCAGTACAAATTGATAAAACTCGAGTAGGTTTCATGATACAAATAGTATAATTATGCGTATCGTAACTCAAAGCAGCTCTTGGTTTAGGGGTCAGACTAACCTAAACCACTTGCAACCGGAAGTGAGACATTTACACTGATTTAACCTCTTCCGGTGGGAAGACCGCAACCCGTACCACACTCTGTTTTGCATCTCTACCACAAAATACTTCGCACCTTCGCAGCCTTGTCTGAATTCTGAAACGCGACGTCACTACTTTTTTTTAACCATTATAACCTCACATCTAATACCTTTATTTCCTGTGTTTTCTAGTTAGATGACTAGACATCACATGGCTCTAACATTGAAGCTAGCATGTAGTAATAAATATTTAGTGTATATTAAAAAAATAGATATTTATGATGAGTTGATAGTTAAAGAGTATGGTTTTAGTACAGTCCTGTTCCCTACCTACTCGGCATTCTTACTATTCCACTAACCACACTTCTCCTTTTCAACTACATATTTATAAAATGTATCACTTTGCTACACAAAAACGTCTGCTTGTGTCAAGTTGAAATTTGACATGCCTGACAGGCATTGCCTGTTTCGCAACTATTGAAATTCCAAATAGGTTTTTCTGAAGCCACGCCCACCTCACCTCTCATTGGCCAGCTGTACCTAGCTTGCCTATTTCCACCAGTATTTAGATTAAAATGTTATATCGTCTCTATTGCTAATTAACCAAAACTTTTAAATCTTTTTTACGTATAAAGTAAAAGAGTTTCAATATTACAAAAAAAAAAAATACTTTCGTATTCCTTGCAGTCTAGTCAAATTAAACACAAAAACACACAGGAAAGTACTTGCGTCCAAGTACTTTTTAGGGTTTTGCAGATGATTTAAGCATACCTACTCGTTATGTAATTTTTTTTTTTCTGCGATCCCAAGAGTCCCGGGTTCGATACCCCGGGAGGTCACAATGTTTTTTTATCGGTAATAACGACAAGATAAATTAAATTTTTCAGGAAATATCATCGCCAAACCATACGGTATAACCATGAATCATTTCGAAATTTTAGGACTAGCCATTATATATACATATTTTGATTTTTTCCCCCTATAAGGAGTGCAAAATTTAAAAAAGCATACATATATTTGTGTCCTACTCTTCAGCAGCTTTCATTTAATACCCTACTCGAAAATTAAAGAAAATATAAATTTTTGAGTTTACCACATTACCTATTGCGAATTGCGCATATTTAATTTTTACCTTCTGTATATTTTTCCTGTGGTTGGGCCAAAAAATATCATAAATATCTCATAAAAACTTCTCCCGGGCGGGGAATCGAACCCGGGCTCTCTTCATCCACGTTTTAAGCTATTTTCTCAGGAACTAGATTTTTTCCGGAAAACGGCTTATACCGTTAGATTCGTATTTAAATTGACTACATTTTAGAATTTTTTAATTTAAATCTCATAACCATTTTCGAGAAATAATATTTATCAGAGTTTTTGGGGGGTAGCGCCCCCCAAATTGGAGTTAAAATTCATTTTTCGATGAACATGTATGCCAAATTTCGTCAAAATCGGGCCAGTAGTTTAGGCTCCAGGCGTCTGCAAGACGACAGACAGACATTTTTTAAAAACCATTTTTTTGGACTCAAAATGTGTAAATCCATCAAAATCGAATTTTCGCGCCATCACAATACTTTCTCTTTATATGAGAAAGTAAAAACAACAGTAACGTCACAGATCTCATAGAAAATACATTTCCATTTAAATATTGGCGGCAACAGGCAAGCTAGGAACAGCTGGCCAATGAGAGGTGAGGTGGGCGTGGCTTCAGAAAAACCTATTTGGAATTTCAATAGTTGCGCCTGTTTCAATTGTACTTTAGACGATGTATATGAATTGAGATATCGGTAAAAACGTTGTATTCTCTATTTTAAATGTGTAGGTCCGTTTTAATTGTTGTAACGATTGTTGTACAAATATTCAAGAAATTACTATCTTTTTGAAGTTTAAGAACAAGGAGGGTTTTTTTTTTTGTTGTTGTTTTTTTTTTATAAAGATTGACCTTTTTTCGAAAACTCAAAATAAGAAAATTTTTCCTCTTGAATACTCTTTCTTGGTACACACTCTATATATACGTGTTTGTATGAAATTTCTTTTAAAATAAATAAGGGAATTGTGAAAGTCTATCGAAGGATAAAAAGAAATTAACGAGAGAGCGAATTTAAAAATACATTAGTTTAAACTTTCATAGGTATGGTTTGATAAACTTGGAGGATGCGTGCCTCAATAGATAATGGCTAAATAATATTCGATCAAAGTCGAACAGTTTTTTCTCGCTTGATTCCCAACAAACACTTTTCTGTAGGATGAATCACATCAATGGGTAACATCTGATACTCTTCCACAATGATAATCGATCTTAGTTAACAATTTTGTTGGGAAAAAGTTAACAAGACATTTTGTGATTTTTAAAGATCACCAAAATCTCCTTGAAAGGAGTTTCTTTTTCTACAGATCTCTCTAACTTCATACTTGAAAAGATTTGTTTTTTTGTAAGGTCTTTAAAAGTTGTTTTTCTTACAAATAATTGCAGAAGTTATTGTTAAAAGATCCGTTCCTTGATCAAAAAAGCACCTTTCTAAAAATATAGATCATCTATAAAAAATGTTTAAATGAGTATTTGATATTTTATTGAAAATAAATTTATTAGATGTTTATGTCCTTAGAGAGAAAAGAAGAAGAAATTTTGATAAAATAAATTCTCTAATTTTATAGAGCAACGTCTAATAAGTAAATAGTTTTCAATTAAAAATCGCTCTTTTTTTCTATTATGTTGATTGATAAGCTTAATGATGTATGCAATAGAACCTTGGAAATCCTAAATACTTGGGACTAAGGTCTATTCGGATTTCTGAATTGTTCGGATTATCGATGTTTCTGTTTTTATTGTCTGTTAAAATTTGTGATTGTTCCTGGTATACTTTATAGGTATTATCCGACACGTGGAATACCCGGTGGTTCTGTTAAAAAATTGGACCGATAAATCAAACAAAACGTTTACACACACAGAGGGTGATTAATTTTTATTGTAAACAACTTTTTTCCCTTACCAAATAATTCCAAATTTGCGGCAGATTTGAAGTTAAAATATGGAGGACTTCTGATAAGGAGGTATAATTAGTGCGAATTTCAGCTCAATCAGTGAATTAGTTCTAAAATTATTTACCGTTAATTTAACGTTTAATTTTCAAAGTTATAATGTCGATATTTTCAAAATGGTGGCAGATATCAAAACGAAATTTAGAGGAAATGATAGATCTATGAAGAGGTAATTAGTACAAATTGTAGCACAAGCAGATTTTTGTTGTTTTTTTGTTTTAGAAAAATCGGTTAATGACGTGGCAAATTTATACTCCCTATAAGGGCAGTTATTCGTGACAGGGAATCCAATCCCGGACCAAATTTTCGATCCCGGGATTTCGGGACTGTAAAAACGGATCCCGGGACCAATCCCGGGATTGGCCAAATTCCAACTAGACTTATAAAAAGCCTAAAAGCATGTAGTTATGATGTATTATTATTTATTTAATATTATTATAACAAAATAAGCCATAGTTATTTAGCATTTCTTTTGTTTTTTAAAAAAAAATAATAAACATTAATGACCTTAAAGAAGCAAAAAATGTACCTAATGAAAACAACTAATCATCCCGTAATACGTTTTAGCAACAAACAAAACTCTGCATACTTGAAATGTTCTTAAAAATATGCTGTTTAGGTTTTAAAATTATTTGAATTTACAAAACTTAACAAAATTGAGCCATTTCTTTTCTTATGGTATTTAGAAGGTCAGTTTTCGTCTGTACTCCAGGTTCATACTATTTCCAACAGTTTTTACATCAGTTTTCATCAATTTCTTGATTTAAAAGTTATGTAAGTGTAGCTGGAGCTGGATAAATACTTTCCTCTCTCTTAATACTTCCTACAGTCCACTCTGCGCAGTCAACAAATCTCAGAAGTCTGTATACTCTTACTACGCTACTAAGTGCATTGTGCATTCGTCTTCCTGATTAATATTATTGTTTATTCAATTCATTTGTATGATTGTTTATTTAGTTTACTTCTTAGAATAAATAAATTATGTTATTTATTTAAAAAATCAATTATTATTTTTATTAAACAGTACTTGTACCAGCCAAAATACCTTAAAAAGTAAAAATTTACAAATCCCGAAATCCCGGGATTGTTACTTTACAATCCCGGGATTGCCGTAGGGGTAAATCGGCTCGGGATCCCGGGATCCCGGTATTCGGGATCCCGGGATTGGATTCCCTATCGTGACACACACAGATACTGACAAACGTCCATGTAAAACTACTTAAAGACCAAAAAAATCGGATAATTCCATTTTTCCAAATTTCGGTTTTGGATTTTGTTAAAAAACAATACGTTTAGAAAATAATTTCCTTTAGGTAAGGAAAAGTAAAAATTAAAATTTAGATAAGACAATCATAAATGGAACAAAAACGTTCCTATGAACCATGTCTCGATTTTTAATACCTCGGCAACCACAGCCACTTTAAAAATTTCATAAACATCAAAGATTTTCAATAGAAATGTACATATATAAAAATTCTGTTTAAGGCAGAACAATAAATTAAAAACAAATTCTATAGCCATAAGTGTCCTTAGCTAGTTAAGCCACTTTGTGCGAAGGAAGCTATAGTAATTAATTAAATTCTATGAAAGTATTTATATTTCTGAAATTCTTAGCTCAGCGTTTCCTGAGATTGCTTTTTAGGGTTTCGTAGATCCTTTTCAAAACCCTTATGCCGAGCGTGGTGTGTCTGTCCGTCCGTGGCCCTTTTTTCCTCCGGAACCGTTTTAGGTAAAAAATTAAAATTTTAAGTACTGGGGAAACTTTTTGCTTTTTAAAATATTGTACTCTTTGTTAGTTTAATAAGTTAAAATATACTCAACACCTTTTTAGCTTTTTTATAGCTACTACAATCATATTTAGTTGTGTCTGGAGTTGATTTCTCAAAATGAATTATTTCTTTTTGTAATATTTGTTAATGTACTTTCTTACAAGAGTCAATAGAATGAAGTATAGATATCTTAACAAATCTATGATGTAATTGCATTCTCAATGGTACCAGTTAAAAGTAACAGTTGTCAGAGTGTAAAAAGTATCTTGATGTATGGATTATCTGCATCGGTACAATAACGGAGTGTTACAATGAACCCATTCAAACAAAACAAAAGGGGTCATTTCAACAGAGCAAGAACAAAACAACTTAATGGAGGAGAGAAAGATCCGTACTGGAATAAAAAAAATAGAATAAAAGACAATGGGCGCGACCAATTTCATAATTCATAACATAATTTTCAATCTAATAGTCTTCCATTGATTTGGCTGATCCATTATAGATTCTATTTATCTCTTCGATTTGATGGGAGACCTTGCACTTATCAATACATCACTTGATTTCCATGATGAAGTAGGGGGTTTGCATTTTTTTTTTTACTGTTCTAAAAATCTAATCCAGAACAGAAGGTCACTTGTAAAAATGGATGAGACAAAAGATAAAGACTATGAAAATAACCGTTATTGTCTGTTCGCATTGGCTTCGAGCATTTATCATTTTTAAGCCCCGGACAATTTGAAGAGTGGGACAATAAGACTACAATAGGTCATCAAGAGTTGCTTTCTATTATACATCATGAAATTAGAGACCCCGGAAAACAAAATTGAAATCCTCTTTTTAATACCCATAGTCAACTGTCGGGACTCTTCTGCGAGAAAGTTTATTTAAAAGAGAACCATTAGGAATAGAAGAAGTGAGAGTGGTCTTAGCATGTGTCAGTTCCGCGTTCGACAATCCAAACAGTGACATCACAATGTTTCGCACTTTTGTAATTGACGATTGACGTTTTGAAAAAAAAAATGACGTAATAGTATATTATTATCTTTTGAGATCTCGAAAAGGATATAAGCTTAATTGTTGACTGAAGAAACTTCTTCGCAGGTGACACAGGCTCCTGAAGCAGCTTAACAAAGTACAAGTGGAAAAAAAAGTTTTTTTCAAACTTCAAAACCGCAGACACCACAGTTCCGTCTGGAACTTTAAAGAGTTGAGAACAACCATAAGATTTTTGATTATGTTAGTCTAAGAAACAATTACGTAAGATGAAATTATGTTTAAATGTAATTTGATTTTCTGACTTTTTAAACTGATAATAAGACATAAGAGTACTCTTTAGAAATACACAACACAGGGAAGAAAATAAAACAAAACTAGTTATTTCGGATACCAAGAAATAGACTGTTATGAAGCTAGAGCAATTTCATAACAAAAGAACCCACTAGAGATGCTAGCTGAAATACTTGAAATATCAATGTTACTTCCTTGACTTTGTCCAATATTCATATCATTGATGATGGCTTTTTTTTTAATTGTATTTGAATATTGTAGTTACAATATTAGTTAATATTATCAATATTATAGTTACAATGCAGTTGCATTGACTAAATGTTATATGCAATACTAATGGACAAGTTTGATATTGACTTGTGACTTGTTACACATTATGTGAGAAACTGTCCATTGACAGTACTCATAGTATTACAGACATAAATATTCCATTTTATTAATTGATATTTAATAGATCATGGGGCCACTGTCTTTCATGCGTCAAGAAGGTTTACCAGGCATAAATGGTGATATAAGTTGTGGATTAAAGGATTAGGATGATGGGAAATTGAGTCATGGAAAGATATCGGGAGGTGGCTTGATCAAATAGGGAACTTTGAGGTCATTGTGAAGGGTAAATAGCCATATACTATAAATTAGATAATACTGTTTAAATTAAAACATTATTGATCTAGGAACATTCAGGTGCATCTGTGTGATTACTTTACTTAGGTAAATATTGTAAAAATTGTATCATAGCAAGTATTCTTTCTACTTAACTTTGAGTGGTTCTAAATGTCCTGGGTAGGCCCAGGTCTCTCGAATATTTTTTTGTACTTTCTTTTTTGGACGGCTAGTGTTATACGCCAGCAAACCCTAGATTTTTGTGTTTTATTAAACCTTATGCTTCTCGGGTTTTTTCGTCTTTTTGTACCCTTCATTTGAGAATATTTTATTTTTTCGTAATCTATATGTATAAAACTAAGAGTGAACAGGATTGACGACTGACTGGCCCATCACGTATTCTCCTTCTTTTCATTGACATATGATCTAGGTTTATAAACTCTAGGTTCATAGATAGAGTGTAGCGTAAATAGAAAAGTGCGGGCATTTTGATTTCGAGACATGGCTACCAATTGATTTGCAACCACCTTCTTAGATTTTTACCACACTCTATTACCTCAGCTCTCAGTGTACCTTCAGTTCTGAAATTTGGTGCCTAGAGTTATAGTATTAGCATCCAATCGCCAGTAACATAAAACTTTTCTTCTTGTCTTTTTCTCGTTCTAACGTAATACTTAACGAAGATAGCAAAGGTAGCAAATAATTTTTCAAAAGTATAGATGCGGGAATCCATCCAATGGAATAAACAGTTAACCCTTATAGTAAAGCAAACTTTTACTTATAGTTGTCGTACACTGTTTCTGCGGGAACTTACTGTAGAGACTTTTGATTCTGCTGATAAGCGCCTCTGAGACCTTCCCTTCCAAATTGAATTTTAACATCTTATAGTAAGTGCTACAACTTATAACCAGAGTGAGAAAAATTATTGTGGTGAATTTTCGATTTAGGAATGCTATATCTGTACATAATAAATAATATGTATTTAGATAGATTTATTGATGTTATTTATATGCTTTATAAGATACCCTTATGTAAGATATGATATGTCAGTTTGTATTTGTCAACAATGTCATAATTATAATGTTGTAAATATTAAATAATTATACATATTACATGAACTAGTTTCAAACATATTAATGGTGACGAGTGAAAATATGGAACAGGACGCTCAGCGGGAAGCCCAGCTGAGATAACTGAAGAAGTGCAGAGCGGTAAGTAAAGGACAAATTACGAGAATTTATCATTTCTTTAAAAATGAACCACGCTCGTTGGATGAGGTGCTAGCTAGGGAGCAATCACTTGAGGATTCCTGGAGACGATGGTTGGAGGTGCAAGCTCAAATCGAGGAACTATCCACTGATTTAATCGTGGAAACGGTTGAAAATGATTGTAGGGAAGAATTCGAAAATAAATATTTTGAAATCCAATCAATAATGAATCAAATTAAGCGTAACTCTAGGGAAGTGTTAAATAGCAACCAAAGGGCGAATTCGAATGAGAAAAATAATTCTTCAAACACGGTCATCACATTTAACCCATACCAAGGTGATGAAACATTTACAAACTTTATTTTACGATTAGAAAACTATATGTTTTTAAGGGGTATCACCGATGAAAAAGTAAAGGTCCATACATTTTTACATGCTTTACCACCGACATTACACCAATCTCTTTATGATTTATGCACCCCGGACAAACCTACTGATAAGGACTACGACGGATTAGTCGAAATAATGAAAAGTTACATCGAGCCGAAACCTAGTGTTTGGGCCTGNTTAATGGTGACGAGTGAAAATATGGAACAGGACGCTCAGCGGGAAGCCCAGCTGAGATAACTGAAGAAGTGCAGAGCGGTAAGTAAAGGACAAATTACGAGAATTTATCATTTCTTTAAAAATGAACCACGCTCGTTGTATGAGGTGCTAGCTAGGGAGCAATCACTTGAGGATTCCTGGAGACGATGGTTGGAGGTGCAAGCTCAAATCGAGGAACTATCCACTGATTTAATCGTGGTAACGGACTGGATCCATTCGATGCTGGCTCTTAGAATAGCTGAGGCACAGAGGAATAATGTAAGCATTAAAGCAGTGGTCACCATGATGAAGTAGGGGGTTTGCATTTTTTTTTTTACTGTTCTAAAAATCTAATCCAGAACAGAAGGTCACTTGTAAAAATGGATGAGACAAAAGATAAAGACTATGAAAATAACCGTTATTGTCTGTTCGCATTGGCTTCGAGCATTTATCATTTTTAAGCCCCGGACAATTTGAAGAGTGGGACAATAAGACTACAATAGGTCATCAAGAGTTGCTTTCTATTATACATCATGAAATTAGAGACCCCGGAAAACAAAATTGAAATCCTCTTTTTAATACCCATAGTCAACTGTCGGGACTCTTCTGCGAGAAAGTTTATTTAAAAGAGAACCATTAGGAATAGAA
>KZ651914.1:265620-288325 GCA_001010745.2 Gerris buenoi
ACAATTACTGTCCTCTTAAAGAGCTTTTCAACGATATGCATCATGAAGGATGTTCATTACTTTAACATTTGTACCCCGTACCCCTGTGTACCAAAATTAAAATTTTGAATATTCATGTAGAAAGTGATTTTCCCCTTCCTTTGAAGGTGAAGTGTGTAAATTTTCATCGAGATCAGACAAAATCTGTAGATTTATAGAGCATACACACATTTGTTGACTTTTATATATGTATGGCCGCCATCTTAAATCAAAATGCCCAATTGGTTAACCATTTATCTAAAATTACTAATTTGATATAAGGAAGCTAACTTCTAAATTTCAAGGTTATAGTACAATTGGTTCTGGAGATATCGTCTTGTCGAATTTTGTATATAAATGGCCGCCATCTTGAAACAGTATGGCGGATTTTTAAAATATTTCTTAGCGAGCACCTAGGAGGTAAGAGGAACATACCTACAAAATTTCATGGTCATAGGTCCAGTGGTTTCAGAGATTTCGTGATGTGTCAGTGAGTGGTATTTGAATTTTATATATATAGATTATACTAATTATCAATTTTATTATGTTCACATGTCAGACAAACAAATGAATGAACACTTCCATTCCGTGCAACGCACGCATCCTGCTAGTATGATTATAAGAATCTTCTTGCAACCCCTTTTTTGCCAAGAATAGTTTTTTGGTCGGTATATATACAATATACATCAATACTTGAAGCCTAGAGCTAATGTTTGGAGTTTGGGGTAGGTGCAGCTTATGGACAAGTCCAAATGTTCTTAAACATAGGGTAATTCAGTAATTTAATGGGATAATTCATAGTATTAGCTGTAGAAAGGATTTTTCACCCAAAATCTATCCTCTTTAAAATTCTATTAAAAAATTATTTGTTATAAAAAGTTATTTTTCCTTTTAATTTTATAATATCTTTTTGTTCTATGGTATTTAATTTTTAATCCTCCTGCACTAAAAAAGAAAAGAGGGTGCCTCAATTTTCAACAAAGACAACTAAAAAATAATTATAATTCTTAATTAAATCAATTTACGTTTACTTAACTTCGTAAAAACGTTTGAAGGCTCTCGACCATTTTTTATACAAAATGGAATCTAATTAACAAAAAAGAAAAGAGGGAGAGTAAAAAAGTATAATACTTTTTATTATGTAATATTAAATAAACCATTTTTTTTATCTTGGATAAAACGACCTATTAGTAATTTTCTCCCTTTTTCTTGGCTTTTAACAATTTTTTTTCTTTTTAAATGAACTAAGCTTTAATTTACGTTATATTGAAAATTAAATAGAAGAAACAAAGAAAGTAACAATTAAATATACATGTTGAGGAATTACAAGAAAAAAGAAAGAGAGCCTTAAAATAAACTTGATTTTTTTTTTTTTTTTTTTCAAGAATGAAACCAATCGAGAATTTTTTTAAACAAATTACTTGGTGCTGATTGTAATTCATACAATACGAAAATCCCTTTTAACAATTCTGATTTTTTTATTCCTCCTCTCTGAAATAAAATACGTAACGTGGTTTTCTCATTACACCCCTAACTATTTAGCCCAATTAATATCTTTTACTTTATGGTTGTTCGGTACGGAAGGGCCGAACATTATAGTACCCCTATAAGCCTTCAGGAACGTAGACCGAAACACACCGCGTATTTGTGATTCCCTACAAAAATAAACCACGGGAGTGTCAGCTATTCAGTCTACCTGTGCAGTTAAGAAGAGCTCTTTTTACCAAGCAACTTCGTTTGGTAGAAAATAAGTGGAGACTATTGGTTTTGCTAATAATGATACTTATCATGGACAATGGAGAAAATTATTACTAGCCACACTTATGTCAAGCGCAAGAACAGTAAGCAATGTTTTTAAATTGAGAGAGTGAGAGGATTTTTCAAAATAATGATTAGCAGAAATTTAAAGAATATATTTCATATTTACTTGTGAGTAGTTTGAATCCCCTTTGAGCTATTTTGGATGTATTAAGACTAAGACCTTACAACAGACGCTTATCAAAGTACAAAGTACACCTGCGTTTTTCTTTTGAAGATTTTAAAAATGAAAATATCACTTCTTAGAACTCAATAAACTCCTTAAAAACAGTCGGCTTGGATCTAAAACTCCAGGAATGCATTCTCTCTCTATGTTTATTGGTCAACGCATTTAACGCCGTCCGCATTACGTTCTATGCCGCGCTAAATGCTGCCGCTGGAAAACGAGTCTTACTTGTTTGTAAATCCAATGACCATGTAGCTGTGGAGCTATCCATCCATTATCTTCACCAAAAGTAAAATCGATAGATGAAGTAAATAGAAAACAAAAAAAATAGAATATTTCAGACAGGCGTTTTAATTCTAACTCCTAATCTTACTCTTTCTCTTAAAACAATTTATCTCACTTTGATTCTAATGATATACAATTCTTTCCAACTCGTACCGATGTAATATGTGTCAATCATAGGGGTATAAAACCCTTGATGTGTTATTCATCCCAGATTAGAAATCAAACAAGATCCATGAAAATCAAACAAGATCCATGAAAATCAAACCATAATATGCTGAATGGGTTTAAACCCCTTGAAGTCGTCACCTAGATTACCAATCATTAAACAAGATTGGCGATGATTGGTGCCCGAGTCGGTGTTGATCAATGGGCTAGTAGTCCNTTTTTTTTTTTTTCAAGAATGAAACCAATCGAGAATTTTTTTAAACAAATTACTTGGTGCTGATTGTAATTCATACAATACGAAAATCCCTTTTAACAATTCTGATTTTTTTATTCCTCCTCTCTGAAATAAAATACGTAACGTGGTTTTCTCATTACACCCCTAACTATTTAGCCCAATTAATATCTTTTACTTTATGGTTGTTCGGTACGGAAGGGCCGAACATTATAGTACCCCTATAAGTCTTCAGGAACGTAGACCGAAACACACCGCGTATTTGTGATTCCCTACAAAAATAAACCACGGGAGTGTCAGCTATTCAGTCTACCTGTGCAGTTAAGAAGAGCTCTTTTTACCAAGCAACTTCGTTTGGTAGAAAATAAGTGGAGACTATTGGTTTTGCTAATAATGATACTTATCATGGACAATGGAGAAAATTATTACTAGCCACACTTATGTCAAGCGCAAGAACAGTAAGCAATGTTTTTAAATTGAGAGAGTGAGAGGATTTTTCAAAATAATGATTAGCAGAGATTTGAAGAATATATTTCATATTTACTTGTGAGTAGTTTGAATCCCCTTTGAGCTATTTTGGATGTATTAAGACTAAGACCTTACAACAGACGCTTATCAAAGTACAAAGTACACCTGCGTTTTTCTTTTGAAGATTTTAAAAATGAAAATATCACTTCTTAGAACTCAATAAACTCCTTAAAAACAGTCGGCTTGGATCTAAAACTCCAGGAATGCATTCTCTCTCTATGTTTATTGGTCAACGCATTTAACGCCGTCCGCATTACGTTCTATGCCGCGCTAAATGCTGCCGCTGGAAAACGAGTCTTACTTGTTTGTAAATCCAATGACCATGTAGCTGTGGAGCTATCCATCCATTATCTTCACCAAAAGTAAAATCGATAGATGAAGTAAATAGAAAACAAAAAAAATAGAATATTTCAGACAGGCGTTTTAATTCTAACTCCCAATCTGACTCTTTCTCTTAAAACAATTTATCTCACTTTGATTCTAATGATATACAATTCTTTCCAACTCGTACCGATGTAATATGTGTCAATCATAGGGGTATAAAACCCTTGATGTGTTATTCATCCCAGATTAGAAATCAAACAAGATCCATGAAAATCAAACAAGATCCATGAAAATCAAACCATAATATGCTGAATGGGTTTAAACCCCTTGAAGTCGTCACCTAGATTACCAATCATTAAACAAGATTGGCGATGATTGGTGCCCGAGTCGGTGTTGATCAATGGGCTAGTAGTCCCATTTTTTTACTTACTCCACTGCTTCACTAGCCCTTCCTCACATTACCTTCAGAGAGAATGGAATACTGTACTAATCTAAAGTGGTAGATCAAGGGAAAACTAGGGGGTACCAGCTCTGTAGAGCTAGACTAAATGGGGTGATTAAATATTGGTACATGAGGTACATCCTTAATTCTTACATATATATAATTACTACACTCCTAATCATTATAATTATTTGACAAATATGTAATATTAATTGAATGTTTCTTTTTCTTCCTTAATTTATCCTATACTGTCAATTAATAACGTCATTTAATATTATTAAAACCATAAAGTTTTAAATACCTTCATGTTTTAACTCTAATTTCATAATACACAATTTGTTTTTATGGCTTTTTTATCGATCTCATTCGTTTTTAAAGTCAATGGTTAATTTTTTATTATCTTTTTATCACTCCTTTTCTAAAGTTTTCAACGGTATTTAAGCTTCTCCATCAAAAATCCAGATAAAAAGGAATAGGGAGAGGAGAAAAAAAATTCCCATCGTTAATAGCTTCTCTAATTAGAACTTAAGAATTTTTTTCAAAAAGAAAAAAAGAACGATCATCAACTTCTAAAGGATGTAGAGAACAAAAAAAATAGAAAAAGTCAGAAGAAAAACCTCCCCCTTATAATTCATTTTCTACTTTACATAAGGCCATTTTTTTGGAAAAGTAGGAAGGATGTCTTCCTTGACGTCTAATAGAAAAAAACTTTTGAGTTTTAAGCATTGAAAAGTTGAAGCCCTCTTTTGTCTTTTTATGGTTTTTGGAAGTAAAAAAAAGAAACGGGGCATCTTTTTTTGAACGAGTTTATCAGAATGGGATCGAAATATCCTTTGGAAAAAGAGGCTAAGAAGTCGACAGATGTCGCTCCTAAACCCTCCCCCCTCTTATTTTTTACAAAAAATTAAGCCAAAAGAATTGAAAAAGAAAAGTTAATACATTTTTTTTTAAACTTTCATTATAAAATTGTTTCTTTTAAAATGAGAGCTTAGTTAAGGATTCGAGTTGTTTCAGTTCATTTCTTTGAGTTAAGAAGTAAAAAAGAAGTGTTTTTTGACAGGTTATTCGTTCGTGTTGTAAAAATCGACCCTTAGATTTTGAGAGTGACAAAATCCCTGAAAATGTATAAAAATTGTTTTCAGATAAAGAGCACTATAGATTTTGAAGATCCTTAATCCTAATCGGCAACTTTTTTTGGTTGTTTTAAGCCTACTTATGTTAAAGAAAATTTACCAGCTTCAATAATAATAGTTTTTTGTTTTTATTTTTTTATATGAACTTAATATAATATATAATATATTAATATTATTTTTTTGTTTATAAGTTCATGGCTAATTAGAAACTATATGAAATGTGAAATGACTTGCGTTTCTAAATGTCTTGNACAACCAGGTTTGTTTACACTTGTGTCCTAGGTATCAGTTTGATTTTTCTGCATCCGTACTTCTTAACTTGTTCTCATTTTCCTTCTCTTACCGTCCCCTACACGGGGGTATATCGATGGCACAGTTTAGATTCGGTGTTGGCGAGATCAGTTGTACAAAGATTTGTCATTTTTCAGGTTTAAGATCAGCTGACTAGTTGGTTGTAATTTATATGAAGTAAATAAATTTGGAACTAATTTTTTTAATCACTAACATTATATAATATAACAATAACAGTTATATTATCAACACTATATATGAATCAACAGAAAATTTAAAAACGTAGTATATATAACGTATATGTAATATAGTTAACTATATATAACTGAGTATATTTTATTACGTTTTTATAAGCTTAATTTCTTGTCTGTCCAG
This sequence comes from Gerris buenoi, assembly GCA_001010745.2. Lineage (NCBI taxonomy): Eukaryota > Metazoa > Arthropoda > Insecta > Hemiptera > Gerridae > Gerris > Gerris buenoi. Next base: position 271,398 of record KZ651914.1, read on the forward strand.
TTCAAACCTTACAATTGATTTTTAACTACCTAACTTCCTGACTAAGTAGAAAGCTGAAACTTGCACAGAATATATATTACCGATGACAATACAATAATCAGTAATTAGATTTACCAAATTATTACTATTAGTCGATAAATCACTAAATTTCTTAAATATTTAGGCGGTCAAATTCAAAATCAATTGTTAAGAAACACGACCAGTGACAGCTAAGGAAAATTTAAAAGCGTAGTATATGAAACGTTCTTTTTAACTTGTATTATTTCAAATGGGTACATTTTGTTTGATGTATACATGAGTTTTTTTTTAATTTGGAAATATTTATTATTCTTTGTTCTATTGTTGGTTCTCATTTATACGTTTTGAGAATGGTACAAGATATCCAAGTATTTGTTTGCTATCAGAGAAAATATTTCTCTTTGCTCACTTTAATCTTCTTATTTTTAATTGAAAAAACATCTTTTCAGGGGAAAAATGTAAGTACATTTTTTTTGTAATTATAAAGGAAAGATATTTTAGCAATTTAGTACTATGTGGATGTTAATATGAGATGTACAAAAATATGTTTATTAATGAAAAAAGGATTTTATGGTGTTTTTTTTTTTAAATTATTATCTATCGGGTAGTATAGGAACTAATTAATGTTATATTTGAGTACGGTGAGATAACGTGGGTATTCGATCGTAGCAGCAGGTATTACCATCGGATGGATTGTGTGGAACGCAGTACTTTTTCTTTTAGTGTTAGACTGCCTTCGGATCATGTTTTAATTAAAATTCCAGCTGATATGTTTAGAGTGTTCAAAAGCCCGAGGTTAGTAAGGATGCTGAAGGAATGCGATATTAGCTTCGTGTTTTCATAACCATTGCATTTTGCTTAACGTTGACTAAAGCTTTAAGCCCTTTACTCAAGGTGTTGCTTTATGAAAGGTGTTATTTTCCTTTAACCTTTTTAGCCCTTGGTGAGATTCCTTGAATCTTGAGAGATGTTAAGGCACACCGAGTATAGTCAGCAAGTACGTGGTATACATACCAGATTAACTAGATTTATTTTACTGCAAATGCCTCCTTATCTTTACTGTTGAAACACGAAAGTGGTAAAATTTTACATCAAAACATTTACCTTTACTAATTCTTGATTTAATTGAGTTTTACCGCTCCTCCAATAAACCTAACATCAAGAGACCTACCTGTGTGTCGTACAAATGCTTCATCAGTCATATAACTCTAAGATTCAAGTTAGTTTCATGTATGTCTTCCAGTTTTCTAATGGCGAACCAAGGGTTATCTTGTGCGTAGGAGAGTAGTTAGCTCTCCTATCAATCCCTGTTGACAATCCTGTAATTATGAAGTTATGTCGTTTTACTTAAATTAATTGGGCGATGTGTAAAAATTTGTTAATGAATTCTTGTTAAGATTAGAATGAAAATTCTCAAATAAAAACTGTTTAAATCATAACATTTAATTATGAAAGAATTAATATTTTGTTTCAAAACATATTCTATCAGTATAGTGTTCTTGAGCTTAGCCATACACAAATGTACATATCAATTCGCCATATTGAAATATCGTATCAGTCGAGATAGGTAATTGCCTCGTTATTATTATCATCGGTAACATCGTGTTATGTAAAGTTTATATTCGTTCTGAACTAGCATCTTAATTGCACATTATCGATAAAACAAATATAGTTTTAATTTATATTGAAGGTTACTACATAAATTTGTCTTTGTTGTCCCGACCAGATTTCTGCACAGTGTTCAAAATATTAGTTAGGATGGCCATTACAATCTAGGTTTTTGAGATCGAGACGATGTAGTAGAGGTATTTTGAACATTAAGATTAACTTTAATTTAAAATTGTTTTAGCTTATTCGTTTCTATTCTATGTTGAGTCTTCTGATATAGAATTAGTTCTTTTTACCGATATTTTTTACTGACCAAAACCATTCTGATGACCTTTTTCACAATTGCTACTGTTCATAATTTTACTAACTGTGAATTAACTTAATTATCCAAAACCAGTTTTATCCTTTTTCTTTTTCAGTTTAATTATCTCTATCTTCTCATCTATTTATTTCATAAGAAAAATCCATACTCCTAAACATAAAGACTAAAGCGAATATAAGTTAAATATTAAAATATTAATATTGATAGGACAATTAAAACATTTAATACTAAATAACAGAAAATTATAAATTTTTTTTTTAAGTGTTTTTGCATTAGTAAAATTTTCATTGGATTCAGTTTATTCTGTGGAATACAATATTTTTAATAGCTCAGGTTCAGTTAATTTCCAGAGTTTTCAATGTTCTAATTTTCAGTTTGAANGCTTTAGTATTTTATGTTTTGCAATAACGTTATTATATGCCATTCGTAACATCGTTTCCAAACCATAAAACATGCTTTAAAACCCATTTTACCATTTTACAATTCCCACTCACCCTCTTTTTTAAATGTATATAGAAATGTTATCAGTGTTGTTACGAATGAAATCTCCCTTTGCTTCATACCTTTATTATAAATTGGCACAGTGTTCAAAATATTATTTAGGATGGCCATTACAATCTAGGTTTTTGAGATCGAGACGATGTAGTAGAGGTATTTTGAACATTATTCGTTAGCTATTTTTTTCTACGAACAACGAATAAGCTATTAGCTTATTCGTTTCTATTCTATGTTGAGTCTTCTGATATAGAATTAGTTCTTTTTACCGATATTTTTTACTGACCAAAACCATTCTGATGACCTTTTTCACAATTGCTACTGTTCATAATTTTACTAACTGTGAATTAACTTAATTATCCAAAACCAGTTTTATCCTTTTTCTTTTTCAGTTTAATTATCTCTATCTTCTCATCTATTTATTTCATAAGAAAAATCCATACTCCTAAACATAAAGACTAAAGCGAATATAAGTTAAATATTAAAATATTAATATTGATAGGACAATTAAAACATTTAATACTAAATAACAGAAAATTATAAATTTTTTTTTTAAGTGTTTTTGCATTAGTAAAATTTTCATTGGATTCAGTTTATTCTGTGGAATACAATATTTTTAATAGCTCAGGTTCAGTTAATTTCCAGAGTTTTCAATGTTCTAATTTTCAGTTTGAAAAGGTTGATTGGAGAAGTTTTTAAGGTAGGTTCTAATGTCGCAGTCAATAATTTAATCGGACGATTACAAACTGCGAGGATAAGGTATTGATGAACTAATTTAGACATTGTTAGTCATTCTTTTCAACCCCCACACTTTCTACAAAGTTATTTTTAATTTTAGTTTTCCACAGCCTAGACCAGGAAAGTAGGTATAGAAAGGAACATTTTCAGATATAAAGTAATAAACACGACCTGCTGGATTGTCAGATAAAATGAACCCTTTTTGAGTTAAGTTTTCCAAACTCAAAACTCCCAAAAGGTGGTTTCCAGGTGTTGAAACTTTTACCTGGTTCTTCCAGTTTAGATCACGCTAAGCCTTTCTACAAACTAACTTCTATGTCAACTGATATTAACACGGAATTACAAAACTGTTTTTAACACCCTTTGTAAATACTCGTTTTAGACATCAAATGTTTTTAACGCTAGTCCCCATTTTCTCGAAGCAAAAAATAATTTTTCTCCACTTTACACAGAACATTTTAATCCTTTCTAACTTACCTACTTAGATTTGGATTGACTTTTCATATACTACTATTTGCACCATCTCGCATAAAAAAAATAATGAGAGGTAACATGTTAAAAGTATAATATTGAAAGGCAAGCTATTTTTTTTGTTTTATAAATTGTCTATTACCGAATCCATTCCCCAAATAATTACTGAATTAGCCTTCTCACGCTTGACATGTAGGTAGTTTAATATATCGGTTTATTTTTTTAAAGTAGATCAACATAATATGCTGCTAAGGCTAATATTTTTGAAGAAGTGACAGACCCTCAGGAACTGTGTATGAACAATGTGAACCCCAATAAACTACATCACCTCATGTGCGTGTAAGTGTGTATGTATGGGTGCAAATCTAAGGATTTTCCGCTGTTAGGTGATCAGTTAGAACAATGTGTACAAGATCCACTGAAATAATTAATGAATCAAATTTTGATAATTCAAGGCGATTGAAAAATGCATTAAGCTGGCAAGCAGTGCAGTCCCTTCTAATTTACTCTGATATCATCCCTGAAATAATAAAAAGATTGAAACAAAGATTTGGCCGTTCCGATCTCATTAAACAAATGCTAATTCATAAAGTTCTACAATGTGCCCTTCTAAAAGAATATAAACTTGAATGTTTGGTAGACTTGAGGGATAATGTTGAAAATTTGGTAATACGTGTATTTTGGTCATTACAACCACCATCACTTTTAAAAAAAATTAGTTGGTAAGCTATCAGCTAACATGAAATTAAGCTGTGATAAGTATACTCCGAGATAAGAGAATCAAAGTTAGTTATTAGGTCGACAGGATTTTAGTGGTTGTCTACTGCTGGCTGAGTCCGCTGCGTATTATGTCTCTACATTACCTCAGTAGAGTGAAGGCAGAATTAAAAAAGAATGAAATCTTTATTTCAAAGAATGAAATCTTTATTTCATACGAAATATTAAAGACACAAACAATTGAAGCAGCAATAATCAAGTTACAAGATGGAGGACAGAAAAAAATCTTTGTATTATACCCTTTACAAGAAAAAAAAGGAAATTTGCCATTGGTGCGAGGTGACAAAATTTCAGTCGAATGAACCAATAAGATGGTGTGGTTGTCATGTCAGATTCTAATTTGATTTAGTTAGTCTCAAGTAAATTAGATTTATCGTTTAGAACCAATCAATTTTATTATTATTAATATATTTTCCACTAAATTATGTTGAAATATTTGCTGAATCAAAAGGGGAAATTGCCCTCAGTCATTTATGTATGAGAGAGCTTACGATAAACATCAAATGACGTAGATTTTTATCCCCTCAGTGTCATTTTCATATAATGCATGTTAAAATAAAGGTTTAGTATTTTATGTTTTGCAATAACGTTATTATATGCCATTCGTAACATCGTTTCCAAACCATAAAACATGCTTTAAAACCCATTTTCACCATTTTACAATCCCCACTCACCCTCTTATTTTAAATGTATATAGAAATGTTATCAGTGTTGTTACGAATAAAATCTCCCTTTGCTTCATACCTTTATTATAAATTGACTCCGTTTTTTGTGTCGATTCAAATAAGTAAAACGATTTTTGATATCTTCACTTACGACTGGAGAATATATAAAGAGGATGATTTCCAAGAGGAGAAAATTCAGTGTTAGTATAATAACAGTATTCGTGGAGCTTTGTGCATTCCAAATCCCTTACTTCATCTTTTAACTCTTTTGATATTTTTGTTCTCAAAATAAAATAAAAAAAACTTTAACTTCGTTTCTGGAAGTGAACATTTTTTTTTTTGCAAAACCTACCTGTTGATTTACTTAAATCCTTGGGTAGGTAAGAATGAGGGGAAATTTCTTCGCTTGTTTTTCAAGAACAATGAAAAAGCTTCCGTCTCCCAGTTTAAGGCCCCTTTTTAAGTAAAACCTTTAGCGGAAGATCAATGGTCCGAGACTAAGTCGGCATCCAAACCCTTATTTCTTCAACCTTTTCCCCCCTTCCTTTAAGTGTGCTGAGATTTTTTTTTTTTCCACTCACTTCACAACTCATATATCATTCCATTCGAAGATGTAGGTGTTTAGAAGGGTACAAGATTAAAACGCATAAAAAGAAAAAATCCAGGTGAGAGAAATACAAATGTACTTTTCACGATCTTTTTAAGATTTTTCCAATTCTAGCATGTTTAGAACGAGATGATTCTATCTCCATAAACCGAAAGAAAAGGGCCTATAGATTTGGTTTCTATTAAGGCCACTTAAGAGCAATTTTCAGGACAACTCTTGTAATCTGGGAGATTGTTCTGGTAAGGAATTGGTTTAACAAACAATCTTTGGTGTTGCCTTTTACCACACAGAATACAATATACTAATTTTTTCTTCATATTTACAACTATAATTGCATTATAATTATGCTTACAATGCTATTTTAAGTATTGCCTCTACTTTAATGTAAAAATCTTTCTTTTTTTGCAGCATTGAAAGATAAAAAAAAAAAATAAAATGAGTGTAAGATAGATCTAGATGATTTTAGAAATTTATTATTGATGGAGATACCTTATTCTATAACTGCTCAGCATGTTGGACAAACAATTTTATTTATTTCTTATCAGTTGACTTTACTGCCCATAACATTTAAGCTATAAAATGTTGATTTACACTTTTTATTTATTAAATTAAAAAATCGTGATATACCGATTTTTTCTTTTCGGTACTTCTTTCGATTGTTACTCCCCTATGTTTTTATTATGATATAAATGACGTTAAATGATGTTAAATTGTTTAGTCCAATGAACTTAAAGACAAAAGAATATCATACTTCTGTTCTTAAAAGGGGAGTAACAGTATAATGAGTAAAAGAATAATATTTCGAACACAGGGCCGGATTTAGGCATAGGCGACATAGGCGGCCGCCTAGGGGTCCGCACCACAAGGGGGCCCGCACCACAAAGGGCAAAGGATGAAGAGGGGAGACACTTTTTAAAACTAGCCAAAAACAAAAAATGTACAAATTCATTTTTTTTAATTGACTATTTTATGCTAAACATATAATTGATTCCAACAAAAGAAAATAAAATCAACATTATTTTTTGACGTTATATTTTTGTAGAAATAATAATCGAAGTGACAAAATTCTTTATATCTATTACAGTTAAAGTTATCTTATCTAATCTGGTTTAGCTGTACTTGTTAAAGGTCTGTTCCTCAAACTTAACTAGTAATTTTACCTAAATATCCAGCGATTGTTTTTGCGATATAGATATAGGCATTTCTCTTTCTCTCTTAACNTATATATATATATATGTATATATATATATATATTTGGAGTTTTAGTTTGGAAAACTTAACTGAGAGGGTTAATTTTATCTGACAATCCAGCAGGTCGTGTTTATTGCTTTATATCTAAAATTTTCCTCCTCCCCTGGGATTAGGCTGTGGAAAACTACAATCAAAAACAACTTTTGTAAAGAGTTTGGGGGTTGAGTAGAATAACAATGACTAAATTAGGTCATCAAAACTCCCCTCTCCCTTCCTAACCATCCGATTAAATAATTATTGACTGCGACATTAGAACCTACCTTGAAAACTTCTCTTCTCAGGCTTTTCCAACTTGAAAATTAGAACATTGAAAACTCTGGAACTTAACTGAACCCGGTGTTAAAAGATTGTATAATTCTACTGAATAAGCTGACTCTGATGATAATTTTATTAACGTAATAACTCTTCAAACTAAGAAAAAGTTTGTCATTTTCTGTTGAATTGTAATTGCTTTGTTAATATAATTGTTTTAAATCTATTTCAAATACGACAGTTTTTAAATTCAGGAGTATGGGTTTATGTATTATAACAATAGGCTGTCATGAGAAAAATGTAGTTTTTTTATACCAAGATATGCAAATAGTGAGAATTAAAGCGCAAAAAAGAAAAAAAAACTGATAGATTATGTCATTTTTTTATTATTATAAATTCTGACATGATAGAGAGAGGGTAATATTAATGGGATATTTCTAGTATAAGTGTCTGAGTTTTACTAAAAGGTAATGTTTGTTCTAACAGCTTATTCTGTTCTAAATGTGATTTCTCCACTAAAAATAAACTCAACAATAATGCACGACTAATGTACTACAAGTTTTAAGAATTTAGATTAAGAATCATATGGTTTAGTTCAGTTAATCCCTAGAGTTGACCATTTGGAATTTAGATTATTGGAATAAGTGCTTTCTATTAAACAAACCGTTAAACGGGCTTAATTTTAAATTAAGAAAAAAGTAATATTTATTAAATTAATTTAGATAAGCTATTCTATCTATTTAAAGACCGACAAATCAAAACAAACATTTATTTTTAATGGAATAAATATTGTTGCCTTAGTTTAGCGTTTAGCAATAACAAATCATTTCGTGGCGCGTCGTCGTCGCCGTCGTCGGGACACTACTCGATCATATAAACGATAATGAATAATGATAAATAGCATTATTACTAACTATTAAAATGAGTGACATTTTTACTATTAACGACTTTAATTTCAAGTTTGTTGTTAGTTCATATCTCTTAAGATATTGTCATAAAAATTGGTTAATGATGAATAAGAGAATGATGAAGTCGTCGGGAAACCAATCGATTATATAAATGATGGAGGTAATCAGTTTATCTTGTATGGATAACACAAACACTCTTAGCTTTCTTCAAACAATCTTACTGAATGCTCGTAATGTAATATAGTTTTTATTTTATTTTTTTCCCCCCCAAATTAAATGTCTAAAAATAAGAACTAATTTTAATGGGTTTTGCCAATTGTAATAAATTTACACATTTTGTATAAGATTGTAAAAAAATAATTAAAAATGGTTTTTCTATATTGTATTCGCTATTCTAATCTAATATTTTACTGTCTTTTGAAATAAATTTATAGAATAATATGTATGTATATAAGAAAGAAGAAACTGGGTGTTTTGTTTTCGCTAGTGAAGTTAATTCAATTTGTTGTTTTTTTCTTATTTTATTCTTCTAGTCCAATCTTCTGAGTTTTTTTTTCTCAAAGGGGGCGTCGAAGAGTTTAGGATAAAAAAAAGAACTAAGTCTCCCATGGGTAGGATTTGTCTTATTCCTGTCGCCTCGGGTTTTAATCTTGGCCCTTTCAACGAGAGGCGAAAAACGGACTTATAAATAACGATTCTTTATTTCATACTCCTCCCTCCTTTTTCCGCCAAAGCTTCTTCTCTATCTAACTCGAAAAGACAAGTTGCCGAGGGAAGAACCAAAAAAATGAAAGGAAAAAACAATGTAAACAGCATACGGAGGGTCATAAATACATTCACCGCATTCATGACAGACACCCCACACCCCCACGAAGAAAATAAAAGGAGGGAAAACGCAAGAAAGAAAAATAATACGAAGAAATAAGAACTAAAGAAAATTATTACACGTAACACGTTTTGCTCTGTGAGCGGAATGTAGAAAGAGAAAAATTGCACCTGGGCCTATTGGATCAAGATATGTTTTGGATGAGGAAAACTGTATAACATTACACGCTTTTCTGTGTGTATCGAGTGAGATATTACTGTTATATTGTTGATAAATGCTATTATATTGTATGTATCTAATTACTGCAGTGAGACAAATTTAAAGAGTGTACAAAAAGACCATTGGGCAAGAATAGAGAAAATTGCACCTGGGCCTCTTGGATCAAGATATGTTTTGAATGGGGAAAACTGTATAACATTACGCGCTTTTCAAGTGAGTTATTACATCAAAATTATTTTATTGTTGAAGAAATGCTAATATTATATTTTTATAGAAGTTACTGCCTCCGTCAGGAATGCTTATCAGATGATTCCCTTATCAAGTAGATTGTTTGAGTAATCTTTATCCCAGTGCTCAATCAAAATCATCGGGCATTCACCCGAGTTTGCCTGATGTTCCCTTCAGGTAGCAACGATTCCATCGCCTTTTATAGTATCCAATGTCAAAAACCAATTCCACTTGTTTTTATCGGCCGAGTTTCCATTAGTTTAGCTGTTTTAAATGCGTGTATCATAAACTAGATTGCGTACAAGTTATAACTGTTAGGGCCTAAGCCCGCGGCTAACGAAACGGTGACTGAATATAACGGTTGGAATGTATCTTGACGGATACGGAAAATAAAACGGTTGAGGCGCTGGATTAATACATTAGGTGACAAAGAAAATGGTACCTATTTGGTTTATGACGGATGTCGAAGACCGACACCCGGGGCGTTATAGAGTATGCACAAAATTGTGTAGTGACCTAACCATGTACCTGTGAAAGCGGGACAAACAAACCTATCTGAATGTGTGTGTGTGTGTGTGTGAGTGTACCTAACTAAAATGTAAAATAAAATTATACTTATCGGGGGGACATGCCCTAGGTGTACGGCGAGCGTCCGGTGAAGAAGCGGAGCGGGATCAGACGGAGGAACGGACCCTCTTACCTCCGGAGTTGCAATCGAACTGACTGTTTTATTGGCGTGATATATCGATACTCCCTTCTCCTTGTCCTAGGGAATCGATATATCGTTGGCGAAACGAAATTGATATCAAATACCTTATCTATTGTATTTGTATTTATAAACGGACTTTTTTTTAGCGGCGCAAACAATAACGTTGGTGCACGAAAGAAGAAGCATATTCAATAAGCTATGTCTCGATTAAAGGCCCCCATACACGATCAAACATTTTGCGCAAACCTGATGTCAGGCAAATTTAGGCCATACACGTCAAACATCATGCTTGCGCAAACATCAAGCAGCCCCTTCACGGTCAAAATGTTTTAACCGTGTATGGGGGCCTTTAGAAACCATAAAAATAATCAAAAACCTATGTGTTAATGGTGACTATAGTTTATTACTCTACTCACCAGATTAGATCTGAGTAAATGTTCACTAGCTTAGGATTTGAATTAGACTCAAGAATGAATAAAAATCAATACCAAGACGTCCATGGATCAACCAATGAACGAGCAGGAGATAGAAAGTGAATAGGTTTAGGTGTAGGTTCCCTTAGTAGTAGCCAGCCTGTCATTGATTTCACTGAAAATATCCAATCCATCAAATTAGAATAAAAATGCTTAGCTTAAGCATATATCGTGTTGCTTTTAAGTCGAAATTGGAAAACAAATAACAGCAGTAGATTTGTTTATCTCATATCATTCTCGAGATATCGATCGGTCTTAACACCTGTTGAAAACAATGAAAAGAAACGAAACTGTTGACATTGTCCTTTCGTCAAAGGAACTTGTGGACACGCATCCCTTTGTATCTAGGATTTATAAAGGGCAAACTCTCATACATTTATACATGAAGTAAAAACCAGTTGAAAAGGCAAAACCTTGTGATGGGTGTTCATGCGTAATCATAGTAAACATGTTAAACTTTTCGGGTTTTGAAGCGTTCAGTTCGACAAACCTTATCCTCATGCTCTTAACACGAATATGTACGTGGGCTGAAGTTTTCCCGTTTCTCGTGTAACCTGTGCTTGGGCTCAGAGGGGTGGATTCAAAGCAAATAAAGCTCCGAGCCGCCAAGCAAGAGCGTTTCAAACAAACACAGGGTGTTACTCAAACATACTTTCTACCTCAAAGACCTAAAATTTGTTCGATGTTTCATGAGCTATCAAAACCAATAATATTAAACATAAATCATATTTTTCAATAAAAACTATTAATAAAGCCACATGTCTTTAAGGTGTTTGAGTTGCCTCTGAACTCTTTTCTATTGTATATTTATAATATATATAAATTCATTTCCACACATGCAATATATTGGTGAATGGTGAACATTTCTACTTATTCATATTACTAAATAATTTCAAAATTAGCGACCTAAATAAACCCATACAAATTCGGTACATACTTCCAAATATTTTTGTTCATTCATCATTTTTTAAAAATAAATTTACTAACATGCAGAATACATGTACTAAAGTACAAGTTTAATATTAAATTAAGGATTAATTAATAAATATGTTTTAAAATTACTAATATGATTAAGTTATTAAAACATTTAAATTAAATTGAGCCATTTACCACCCATATTTAAGCAAATAATCTGGTTATTCTATCTATTTTTACTTCTCAAATGATACACAATTAAATAAGTTATAAATGGACTAATTTAGTATCTATAGATTTTGATCATTAATATGTGAAACATATCTCGCACCTAGAAGAAAATATGCATCTTATATTGGTGGATTGTGGTTATGATGGGTGTCTTTAGATACTGTTCCCTAATAATTCCTTTTTCTTATTATATATTGATTTTTTTCCTCATTATTAATAATTTATCGCCAATTTAAATAAAACTCTCCAATTTCGTCCTTCATAATGACCTCAAAGTACCCTTTGTCCGTGAATTAGCCAATTCCAGATACAAATCTTTGCGCACAATTCCTTTTCCGATAATTTCAATCCAAAGCCTTTATTTTAGTCCAAAGCCTGTTTCAGATTCATTCCTGACAATCCTCCTAGACGCCTGAGGAGGCAGTGGCCACGCGACCTTTAAGATAACTAAATAATATTTTATTTAATTTACTTTAATTATTATTATATCTCATAATATACAGTTTTTATCAATTCAGTAAGTGCTATCACTGGATAGTTCCTTACATCTTGTCATTTTAAAGTCATACACCTACTCTTACATCTTTATTGCTTATAATAATAATGTATAGTAGTTGAATTAATAAATTTTTTTTTAAAGAAATAAATTAATAAAAGAAGTTTAAATAGTTTTTAAACCTTTTTTATAATTTTGTACAAAAAGGGTTTTATGTGTTGCTTTAAATAACTTTTTTCTGTTATTCTCTACTTACTTTGATTGAATATGTTTTGTTTTTTTTTTGTTTTCAGTCTTTTGGTCTTAAAAAAAAAAAAAAAAAAAAAAAAAAATCGGAGGAGGAAGAAAATGAAAAGGCTCTTTGTCATTTAAAAAGGAGGGTTAAGTTTTCAACCTTTTCTCAATTTCTCAATACTCGTGGAATTGAGATTGAAATTATTGTTGTGAATGGGAGGGGGGGGGAGAGGTTTTGGGAGGAACGCCCTTCAAGTTTTCACTTGAAACAGTGGTTTTGAAACGGGGTTTAAGGGGATTTTAGTAGAATCTCTATAAAGTAAAGTTCTATAGATTCAGATGATGACTTCCTGGCTAAGGCAAGGTTTAGACTTCGTATAGGAGAAGAGTTTTAAAGGCTACCCCCCTGAAATTGCTTAGGGCCCCCCGGGTCCATATCCATTAGGGTTAAAGTAAAGAACCATGTTTTCAGGGGGGTCGGTGGAGTTGCCCGGACCTCCCTCACAATACCAGATGGAAGTAGGGGCTAAGACCCCCGTCTAAACCCCACCCCTTTATTCTTTTACACTTTTCTTACGTCGTCCACCTTATTATACTATCATAAAGCATTATAAATCCCCCTTTTTTCTTTATTCACCCGAAGAAGAAATAATTTGAAAAATTATGCTTTAAAAAACTTTTTTTTTGTGAACGACTAAATCTATTTTTTATGTTTATTGGTTTTATGTTTAAGGCATTAGTGCTATGTTAAAATCTAGTACCTTGAAGTTGCCGACTGCAAATAGTGACAGGATATATTCTAAGGCCTTTTATGCTTTGAAAAAATATATTAATAATAATGCCAAGATGTGCTTTTAGCATACACAAAAAGTACACACATAGGCAAAAGGCTAACACGTAGCCAATTTAATTCATTTTGATATTATTGTATGTAATTTATATTGTATATTTTGCATCCGAGCTTACGTAACGGAAGTTATGTGATCGTTTTGTAAAACAAACATTTTTTGCCTCTATTTAAAAAATTTAAGACAGTAATCCGTTTCTGATATTAGGGAACATTTTTTGTCTGACTGTCGTTCAATTTCTTCAAAACAACATATCTTAACAACTAGTCATCCGATTTTAATGAAATTTAGATGGTAGGTCATAATTAGTCCATTTTTGTTTCCATATAAGTTTCTACTTCGACGACCATTTACACGTTTTAAGGTCCCCCGAGTCAAAAAGTGGTTTTAAAAAACGGTTCCGACGATTTTGATTAAAAATAATTGAATTTAAATACGAATCTAACGATATAAGCCGTTTTCCCAGGAAAAATCTAATTCCTGGAAAAATAACTTTAAACGCGGACGAAGAGGCTGGGTTCGATTCCTCGCTGAGAAGAAGTTATTTTTATGATACATTTTAATGAAATGTTCAATAATAATTTAATTTCTCTACGAAATCACGAAAACAAATGGTAAACACTGGGCTAAGTAAGTATGAACTTGTATATGAGAAAGTTTGTCTGAATTGTCTTGGACCAATTTTTCGTTGAATACTCTTGGAGATACAGGTGCTTTAACGTACGACAGACAAACAACCGACAAATAAAAGAAATTGTAAGGGTTCTTTGTTTTGCCTAAGGACCCTAAAATGGTCTATCCGACAGAACTCGGAAATACTTTACAATATAAATATTTTTTGTGTGGTAGTCCCCATTCTGCAGTATCCTTCGGCACGGACATATTTCGTGGTGATTGAGAATTAAAGTTTACTAATGTAATTGACTCTAGCTATAAAATAATAGTAAAAGAAAGGGATGAATTGGGTTGGTAAGTTGTATTGATTTAGTTAAACTACTTGTCGTTTATTTTTATCAAATAACTACTTTCTCCAGTAACTATTATCCTTGAACTCAACTTTTATTGTTGATAATACTTTAGTTTGCCGATTTTAGTGCTATTTGGAACTTTGTATTTTCAACTCCGCAGAAAGAAAGGTCAATTAATAACTACTGATTTTCCTTTACGTATTTCCAGATTTATTATTTATATTTTCTTGTTATTCGCCCTCTGACTGAAATTTAAATTCATTCTGTCAATTAACTCTTGTGTGCATTTGTCAAGGGTCTTGTAAACAAAAAATATTTTACAACAATAATGGCCGTGGGCTACTCAAAATCCAGAAATATTAGCGACAATATGTTCGTAATATATCAGTAGAATCCGGCAACATTTTCGGCAATTTTTTACGGGGCTTATTGCAGGACAAAATTTGGACGGATATGGATATGTACCGGCAATATTTCGAGACTACATTGCTAGGCTATACAGAATATACAGGCCACACAGAAATATTTTTTATCTACGACTTGCATTGTAAGTGGAATTTACATTGCTAATAACAGGGCGGGAAGTGTTACTTCCCTTCCTTGGGAGTAAAAAAACAATCATACCAACTTAAAAGGTATTTTTTAAGTATTATGTTGGAAGTAAAGTTTTTCCGCTGTAGCTTTCTAAAGTTTTTCTAGCTTTCAATTTTTCAGGAAGGTTATTTTAGGTTATCATACAAAGTCTTTAAATTAAAAACAAACTATTGAAAGGGTTTGTTGTAAAACGTGTATATTTACTATAAAAATTGTTATTTTAATAAATGAAGTAACTAAATATCAGTTTAAGGTGTTTAAATTACGCGAATTTGTAGGTAAAACTTTTATACCTACAAACTTAGCTATTACCCATGGTACCTACACTAGTCGTAGATAAAATTTAATACGCAACATGGATCGAAGTATTTCTGCTCTCGGGATTATCTCCCTCGGCCATAAGGCCTAATCAAGTTTTCTCCTTCGGCGGTGCCTCAGGAGAAAACTTAACCTCGAGCAGGAAAACATACTTCTCTCCCTTGTTGCGTAAATAACTATTGGCTACACAAAAATATTGCCAGGCCATAAGAACATATTTCTGGCAATATTTCTGGAATTTAAGAAATGTAGCCCGGCCATTATTGTCTACATTGCCGTCAAATGATGCTCATTTATTCACTTATTAGTTCCTATCCTTGAGATATTTGTTTTTTTTTTTTTTGCTTTCTCGGATACTTAGTGTATAAAGAGGAAGTATTGCGATAGCTAATTAGTTGATCTTTTTCCTTTATTCCTACATAATTAACTGGTGTATCAATATAAGGCTTAAATTAATTAGTTGATCTGTTTATTTTTCCTGTGTAATAATTTAATAATTCAGTGTGTATCAATATGATAGTATAATTGAGAAGAGGTTACGCCTCCCTGTACAAAGTAATTTTAGGGTAATGTTTTAATAAGCGTGTGATTTAATTTTAAGGGTTGCCTCTTCGTTAACTCTTCTGTGGGTCCGAGGATTTTGAACGTTACTAAAATATACTTTGCCCTTTTTTCGATGGTATATTATTAGTTAATTACCATAATTTGTTTAGTTATTTGATTGCATTTGAATAAATTTTCCTATGTTATCTCCAGGTGTTTTCTATCACAATAGATTTGATTCTCCGCTAACATTGTATGTATAGATACGTCACATGGAAATCTTGATTTTGTTGGAATAACAACTAGTACGGTGCAATTAGTCCGAATAACGGCCAAACCCCAACATCCAAAGTAAAAGTTTCCCTCCAACTCCAAATTGTTCTAGATAGCCCCCATATTGTTTGGTAAAAAGTTACACCATTTTAAGCGTCGAGTTTGGCGAGGGGGGGGGGTGAAGTTGGCAAATTAGTAGTTTTTATCAGTTTTTCTTAAATATTTAGAAAACTATGTCGTTTAGCGCAAAAAGTGTCGTATACCCAAATAATCTAAATTAAATTGCGAACAAAAATGTTCCTATGCATAATCTTGCTAAAGTGAACGGTTCTAGAGTTACGGAGGGTGTAAAAGTAGAATGGTGCCTTAAGGGCCCCCTCTCCAATTTTTGGTTAAATATGTGAAAAACTGAAAAAAATTCAGTTGTTCCTACATAGCTTGTAAACTATGCGTTATTCGATGTTACTTTTTCTTACTAGTTTTTGAGTGCAATAAATTTACAACAATCTAAGTCCAACGGCAACTCTGTACGGTACGTCCAATAGTTCCCGAGATGTGGTAGTTTAAAAATTGATTTTTTTGTCAAAAAATGGAAATTTTAAATATTGTTCTCGTATCGGGGCGAATATCGGCGTTAAATGTTTACCTACGAGAAAAGTTACAAGGAATGAAGTTGTAGAACAGATATTTGGCTTCTTTTTACGTCTAATTATTACTGTGTACGTCTAATAGTTACCGAGATAAAACACTTCAAAAATTGGCAGTGTTTCCCAAATGGAAAATTTAAGTATTGCTCTCGTTTTGGGGCGAAAATCGGCATAAAACCTTTACCCTACAAGAAAACTTATAAGACATTAAGTCGTAGTAAATTTAATTGGCTTTTTATTTAAGCACAAAATTAAGCCTGTAGACAATATAGTTTTGTTGCAGTTGTAAAAAAA
>KZ651914.1:304519-314921 GCA_001010745.2 Gerris buenoi
ATATTGGATTTAGAATTAGGTCACTTAGCTAGCTATCCATGCAATGTCATCCAAACTACTAAACGTGTATGCCAAATTTGACCCGATCTTACATACATTGCAAGTTATATACATAAAAGCTTGTAAGAAACCACTTATTCTGTAAATTACATTCCTATAATATGAGGTCAGTGTTAGATTATTAACTCTGATCAGCTCATTATACTTTCATAGATATTGAATCTAAAAAGAACTTATTTTACTTGAATGATTTGAAATAGGTGTCATCAGAGGTAATTAATATTAAAGATCAATTTTTAAGTTTTTTGGGTAGTATTCATACTACGGAACGTTTAAATTTTAATATTTAAATAAAAAAATTATCATTTCTATTTACAAAGAAAGACAGACAGAGAATAATAGACTTCAGCGCCGGAACTCAAACCACGGACCTCCCCATAATTTCTAGTGCGGAAGCTCTAACACTCTATGTGAAAGTATTTATATTTAAATTTATGTCAATGCCTTTCAAAATTTACAGTGTTTTTAATATTTTCAAGAAACAAGTTACATTTTATTATTTAATGCTGTAAAAGTCTTTTTAAGAGCTAATCGAGTAATAAGAGCAGAGCAAAGCAGAAGAGTTTTCAAACGAGCAACGAAGAGTTTTTAGAAGAGCAGAAGAGTGAGCAAAAGATAGGAAGAGTGGAAGAGCGGAATAGAGAGGAAGACAAAATTTATTGTATTCAATATAACAAATTTAGTAGAAAAAGAATTAAGTGTTAGTTTTAGTTACTCCGTAAAAAACTGCAGCATTATTTTGACTGCCACGAGTACAGGCAGTCACACTCTAACCCATTAAGCTACACTGAAGAATACCTAATACTATATAATACAGTCACAGAAGAATACCTAATACTATATAATATAGTCCTAATTACTGATACCTAGTCCCGAATTAATCTTTCAAATTTTTCGACAAGTCTTAGAAGTCAATTAATGACAATAGAACTAGACCGAGAAATACGCTTGTAATCATAAAGTACCCAATTAGTACCTGTACTTAGTACAATCAATTGGAAATTCAATTTTTACTTCCATGGAAATGGAAGTATGGTGATACCCTCCAAAACGTGATTCCGAGATCTCTATGAAGGAGGGATCTTAAGAGCCCGGGGATAGCATTGAAATCCGTTTCATATACATGTATGTCTGTGCTTACGTATGTATGTACGTACGTTCGTTCGGAATTTTAAACCTTTATAACATCGCTTCTAGACATCGTATTAAGATGCGGTTTGCGGAATTTTTTAGAACTTTTGTCAGCAAAACTGATGGCGCAAACCACATCATCGTAGCTCACGACGTTTCGGAGCTACAGTCACTTAAGCACGAAATCGGTCTGTCGACGATAACTTCAGTAGGCTTTATTTGATTTCAATTTCCTTATTGAGTGGCAGACTGACAGACATGGAACTAAAAAATGTTTCCTGATTTCTTGGATTTTTTTTTAAATCTGAGACATAAAAAAAAAGTTTTTTTCTTCAGAACGATCACATAGCTTCCGTTAACTTTGGTTAGCTTGGAAGCAAAACAACTTTGATCCTTCATTATTGTCGTATGATGTCCCAAATATGGGATGTCAATTTTCCTTTTAAAAATTGGAGTAATTAATTAACCCTAGCGAGACGACACTCATACAAATTATTAGAAAAAATTAAAGGGGACATCATAGCAAAAATGATTAATCTGTTAATTGTCTGACTTAAATTAAACTAGTTGAGTAGCCGATAATGCTTCTTTTTATTTTTAACTTGGAATTTTCAATCTCTACCAAACTTTTTCATTTCTTTTTGTCAAAAATTGATTTAAGGGCTCAGCGTAGCAAAATGGTTATTGTGCTTTTACTTGCTTGAAACCAAAGTCCAAACACTGACATCTGATATAAAACTCAGGGAGGAAAGGCATGTGTCACTGATTATCAAAAAACAAAAGCGACATTTATGCCTTGCAGCGAAAACTATTGAAAGTTTGGATGTGGAATTTTTTAAAGAAAGAATCCTACCTTGTTAGATTTAATACTATCTTAAGTTTAAAGCAGAAGTAACAACTTCAAACTGAAAGAAAGGTACAAATGTGTTTTCCAGTGTACTCAGTGAGTGTAGAAACAATACACAATGTTTTATGTTTGGATTATAATAACTGTGAAACTAGAAAGAGGATAAGAAGAACCTTTTAAACGTTTACCAATGAGTAGGTTAATGTAGCAGTTCCCTCTATACTTTGATGACATGAGTATTGTGTGTATCCTTTGATGACATGAGTATTGTGTGTATCCTTTGATGACATGAGTATTGTGTGTATCCTTTGATGACATGAGTATTGTGTGTATCCTTTGATGNTTTTCTTTTTTAGACGGACTAGTTTTTTATATTGTGTAGCGGCTTTGCAGAAATTACTTTTATACGGTTCGATAAATGTCTTTTTTTTACAAATTCTTAGCTGCTTTCGGAGAGATCTTCGGGAGTTATAACATTCGGCGTCAAACCACGGTTTTTTATATCTGGGCGAGCAAGTAAATATATTCCTTGTCGATCTTTTTATAAGTCCTAGCTGACTCGCTACAGAAGTGGCTTCCTCTATGAAACCGTTATAAAGCTCGTCTACCGATAAATGGTTTATCTCAGTAAGCCGTCGGGAAATAGACATGAGAGATTGGAAATTGTGACTCGAATTTTCGTTCCAAACAAGTCTGGGAAAATAAGTAATTTCAGGGCCATCACCGGATTTATGAGGGGGGATTAGAGAGGGTAAATCTAATGCAAGTGAGAGAGGTAAATGGTTGATTAAAGGCAGCGATGTTAAAACTTCAAGATCTATAACTTTCTCTAATTGGGCAAGTCTACACCAAACTAGATCTACCGTACTTGAACCTGACATATTGATGTTATTGTGGGTTATCGGATTTAGATCTACCGTTAATTAATACAAAACTATAAGATTCAAACATTTCTATTAGGTCTTTACCTCGTTTGTCAATTTTGACATCAATAGACCGCCTATATCTAAAAAGATTTGTATTATTTTCCTCTGTGGGTAAACAGTTATTTAGATCTCCTACCCTGCCATTGAAATCCCCACCTACGATAAACAAATCATCTGGAAATTTAGATATTATGTTAGTAAAAACTTCGTTTAAGTAATCTAAAATAAATTCGATTTTGATATTAGGTTTAAAATAAACTAGACCAATAATTAGGGGCAGGCTGTCATTGGATGTTAATCTTAAGAATAACCAATATTCAGACTTATCAAGTACATGTGAGGTATACCTATCTGAAACTAAGCATGCCAAGCCACCGCTGGTTCTTCCACGACTCTTTTCTCGGATAGCAGCAGAGGTAATAATATTATGGTGTGGTAGAGAGGAGGGAGATGTGGTGATGTCTTCCATCTTCCATGTTTCGCAAAGACCGATTACAGTGTATTTAGCGAATTCGTGGCTGTAATCCATGAAGTTGTTGTATCCATTGCAGTTCCAGAACACTATACCTGGATCGAAGTATTGTATGTTGCTGCTTATCTGTGGTTGCTATAATTTTGTATCTAAATGGCCGCCATCGTGAATCAAGATGGCGGATTTTTAAAATATTTCTTAGCGAGCACCTAAGAGGTAAGAGGAACATACCTACATAATTTCATGGTCGTAGGTCCAGTGGTTTCAGAGATATCGTGATGTGTCAGTGAGTGGTATTTGGATTTTATATATATATATTACCGTAATATTTATTCAAATCTTTCGAACAGTATCAGCATTTTAACAGTATTTGTGAAAGTATTTATTTTAAAATTGGTCAATGTCTTTCAAAATTTACAGTGTTTTTAATATTTTCAAGAAACAAGTATTATTTTATTATTTTAATGCTGTAAAAGTCTTTTTACGAGCTATCGAGTAATAAGAGCAGAGCAAAGCAGAAGAGTTTTCAAACGAGCAACGAAGAGTTTTTAGAAGAGCAGAAGAGTGAGCAAAAGATAGGAAGAGTGGAAGAGCGGAATAGAGAGGAAGACAAAATTTATTGTATTCAATATAACAAATTTAGTAGAAAAAGAATTAAGTGTTAGTTTTAGTTACTCCGTAAAAAACAACAGCATTATTTTGACTGCCACGAGTACAGGCAGTCACAGTAAAAAGACTTTAGTTACCAGCAATAGTAAAAGGAGGTTTAGTAAAAAGACTCTAAGTAAAAAAGAACTTTAGTAAAAAGAGGTATAGTAAAAAGACTCAAGATGGATAGAAGAGAGGACGCAAAGGCTGACTCAAAACCAAAAGACTCTAGGGTAGAAGAGGTTCTGTCAAGTCAAGAAGAGGTTCCGTCAGGGAGTGCTGAGCCAAGGTCGTGAACACTTAGTGAAAAGGGTAAAGCCTACCAAATAGATTCATATGAGAGAAAGCTCCAATCGCTTAGAAGAAAAGTTTTAAAAAAGCAAGCGGAGGTTTCAAGTCTATTGATTTCCATCGAAGATGACTCAATGAGAGTTATAGTGAGTTCATCTCTAAGTGAATTAAAATTATTAAGAAACGACCTAACAGAGGCAAATAATTATCTTGCAGCCCTCACTGACCAACATAATGAGTCAGTCCTTGCTAACAAAATTTTATCAGAATCTATATCCAAATTCATAAAATCTTATAGTCCGATGTTAAAACCCTCCGGCCCAACGTCACAAAGTTCTACAGTTAGTTCAAAATGTTTTGGTTCTAAAATTAAAATTGAAAACAAATCAAATACGTGTACGCATAAAACCAAAATCAGTGTCTCAAGTTTTAAGCAATATTAGCTGTCACGAGTCTAAGGTGAATTCCAGAGCAAGTTCACATGTTTCAAAGATTTCAAGCACTCATATTTTGGCACAAAGAGAATTATTGCGTAGAGAAAGTGAAATTCGAAAAAAACAAGTGCAGCTAGAAGAACAGTTAAAAGAAAATAAATTTTTTGAATCAGTTCTACACAGTAAATCCTTAGCAGACTTCGAAATCGAAGAAATTTTAGGAACAACCTTAACGCCTAAGCCTCCTAGACCAACTGAAACGTCAGTTCCTCAGCGAGATCATCAGGTTCTCCCTACAGTACCTACCATGCCACCTAATTCTCAGCCTAATCAGCCTACTCAGGTTAACCCTAATACTAAAAATCTAGATGATAAAAATCAAATTCACGACTTAAAATTATCCCGCCAATGTTTTGAATCAAACACATCAGTTCATTCAGTCGTTCAAGTGCACGCACCTAAGCAACCAGTTCATTCGGTTGTTCAGATGCGCCCACCTGAACAACAAATAAATCAATTAAGCCAAATTCAAAATTTAGATCCTTTGCTCGATCCTAAACCTTCAGCGTCATACCAGTTGCCTAGCGTAAGTGTGGCCTCACCAACTAGCACTGACCCTACAGTTTTAATAGCAAAAATGCAATTATTAAATTCATACAACCCTACTAAATTTGACGGATCCAGTGAAAATTTTCCTATTTTTAAACGAGAAATAAAATTACACTTAGAGGACGGTATATTACCGGAATCAGCTAAACAAGCCTTTTTAAATAAATTCTTAACAGGGGAAGCTTTGAGGGTTTATGAAAAGTATATTGGGTTAAATTTTGGGCAGATAATGCAATTATTAGAAAAAAGATTTGGGGACAGTTCCGCCGTAGTGGAGGCGTGGATTGTAAAGTTAACTGAAGGGCCTATGATTAATAGTAATGATCCAAAAGCATTAATTGAGTTTGGGGATTTGCTAGCCACAGCTAGCACAGTATTGCAGGGGAACGATTTTAAAGAGATAAGTTCAAGGCTTTGCCTAAAGAAAATAGTTGCCCGACTCCCTCTAAGATTTAAGGTAGGTTGGGTGAAAATTGTTTAAGGGTTGGAGGCAAGAGAAACGATAAAAAATTTAGCAGAGTACGTTCAAGATTGGCCAAAATTTATTCTAATCCTGTTTATTTTAGTTTAAATAAAAGTAGCAAAGAATCTCAACTCCCAAGAGAAAGTAAACCTATAGAGAGAGCTCAAAAATCTCAAACTGTTGTGAGAGCTCAAAAAACTGAGCCAACAACGAGTGGTAAAAGTTGCACTTACTGTAAGGGTGAACATTTTATAAATGAATGTAGCGACTTTCGCAAACTAACCTGGAAGACAAGAAAGCCTTTATAGAGAAAAATAGGCTATGCTTCTCGTGTTTAAAGGTCAATCACACAGCAAAGTTCTGTAAACACAGGTTAGTTTGTGACGTTACAGATTGTGGTAGAAACCACCCTTCCAGTATACATCGAGAAAGAGTTGTTAGAAATAGTACTAACACAGCCACTTCAATCGTGCGAAGTACTAAACTAGATACGATCAGCTCATTAGGTACCACATCCTTTGTACTACCTATTTACGTGTTTCACAAAGATAAACCGAATCATAAAATATTGACTTATGCTATATTGGATGATGGTAGTAATGGTTGTTTCGTATCCTCAAGCCTACAATCTGAGCTGGGTATACAAGGAACACCAACAAACTTAGAGCTTACTACCATGCATCAAAAGTCAATTATTAGTACATGTGACTTAGCAGATTTGGTGGTGTCTGACATCGGTGGGAGGTGTCTTATAGACCTACCTAAGGCTACTTATACTAGAGAGTTCATCCCTTGTAATGTATCTGAGATACCTACACCTAGTACCATTAATGAGTTCAAACATTTAGAGTTCCTAACAGAAATTTTATTGCCAATAACTGAAAATACAGAAGTCCAAGTACTTATAGGCAATAACTGCCCACAGGCACTATGCCCTTTGGAATCTGCTCCTGGAGGCAGAAACCAGCCATATGGTGTGAGGACAAGGCTAGGTTGGGTGTCGTTGGCCCAAAAAGTACTAAAGTAGAAAATAAATATTTATTACGTCAAATGTCGATGAAAGAAATTTTGAATTTATTTAATTTGAATACAAATACAGATATTGTAAATTATAGTTTAGGTTCATCAGTAAACGATCGTAAATTTATTTGCAAAATTGAGAAGGGTATCATACATAGACCAGATAAACATTATGAGATGCCCCTTCCTTTCCGATCTGATAATTTAAGAATACCGAACAACTTTAGAGCAGCTGAGATTAGATTGCGTCAATTAAAAAACGAATTCAAAATTGAAAAGTTTAGATTAGATTACATAAAGTTCGTAAGTGACATGCTACTTAAGGGACACGCCGAAGAAGCAAACGAACAAGATATAGAACAAGGACGGGTTTGGTATCTTCCCCACCATGGGGTATACCATCCGAAAAAAACATCTAAAGATAAATGCTGCAATCGCCAAGGTCGACGCTTCCTAGAATTTTGTGAGGATAACGGATTAATTATAATTAACGGAAGGTCAAAAGGTGACGCCTCAGGTGAATTTACTTACCTTGGACAGCAGGGTAATTCAGTAATAGACTTTGCATGCGTGAGTACAAATTGCTTATATATAATAGAAAATTTTACCGTATTACCTCAATACTACTCAGATCATATGCCCATAGTATTAGAATTAGGCTTAAATGAATGTGTTGGAAAAAGTATTATCCTACCGCTGCGCTGCTACCGAAGATTAGTTGGGAGCCTAAAAAGAGAGATCGATATATGCATGAAATAGAAACTTGCTTAAGTAGGGAAAAAGACTCGATAGAGAATAGTTTTTCGGCTGAAAATAAATTAGATAAATTAATGAATTTAATTAAAACAGCATCAGGAACAAAGAAAATTGATAAAAATAATAAAACAACTAAATGTGAGAAAAACCAGCCGTGGTTCGATCGGGAATGTTTACAGGCGAGGAATACAGTGTTTTTTCTTTTAAATATAAGCAGAAAAGCTTTTAAAGAATATATTAACAATCTTTACAAAATAACCTTAAGAAATTATAAAATGCTATGTTTAAAAAAGAAAGAAATATATTACCTCAAAGAAGTGGAAAAACTTAATATGGTGAGGAATTCGAAGCAATTTTGGAATTTGGTAGGCGTTTTTGGTAAAAAAAAATACACAAATTCAACTAACATTTCAGTGGAACATTGGATAAAATATTTTTCGGAATTATTAAATCAACCGCTGTTAACGGACCCAATGTCTTACGCAGAACCGTATTACGAGGACAGATTATTAGATTCGGAGTTTACATTGCAAGAGCTAGAGAATGTCCTCGTAAAGTCCAAAAATAATAAGGCACCTGGAATAGATCGGATACCTGTAGAGTTTTATAAACATGCCCCGGTAGGTTTGAAGGCGGAGATTATTAATCTTTTTAATATGATCTTCTCATCTGGTAACGTGCCTGAGCAATTTCGGCTGTCTATTATCTACCCGCTACTAAAGAAAGGGGATCCAACGCTCGTTGAAAACTATAGAGGGATTTCTTTTATAAACACAGTGACAAAACTATTTACGGGTATTGTGCATGAGAGATTGGTAGAGTGGCTCGATACTAAAGGTATTCTCGACGAGTGCCAAGCAGGTTTCAGGAGAGGATACTCCACGCTGGACAACATCTTTAATTTATCAAGTATTATTAATATTCTGCTCACGAGAGGAAGGAAGCGTGTATATGGATTCTTCGTAGACTTTTCGGCAGCATTTGACACGATTGATAGGAAATCTCTGTTTTATAAGTTAAGTTGCATGGGTATCTCCTACAAAACTATTAGAGTTATAAAAAATTTATACAACGACACGAGGGCGTCTGTGTGGAACAGTGAAGGGGTCTCAGAATGGTTTCAGAGTGAAGTCGGTCTCAGACAGGGATGTGTGCTAAGTCCGGTTTTATTTGCGGCATTCATTAACGACCTAAATGATTACTTGGATTTAGGTGTAGATGTAAATGGAAAGAGAATAAGTGCTCTCATGTATGCAGATGACATTGTACTAATCGCGGATAATCCTGATAACCTGCAAAAAATGATTCATAGGTTAGAAAACTTTGCTGATTTGTGGAATTTAAAAGTAAATATGACTAAATCTAAGATAATCGTGTTTAGAAAGGGAGGTGGAGTTGGCAATAAGTACTGGACGTACAAGAAAGAGAGGATTGAGATTGTCAACAAATATAAATATCTAGGCATAATACTAACGCCCAAACTCTCCTTTCAAACACATTTAGAAGAAAGGATTAAAGTCGGTAAATTAGCTCTAAATTCAGTATGGAAGAAATTTATAAATAATAAAAGCATAAGTGTCCAGGCAAAAGAGAAAGTTTACAAAGCCGTTTTAAGATCGTCAGTTACGTACGGTGCACAAGTATGGGGTTTTAAATATTGGGAAGTGCTAGACACCTTTCAAAGATTTTTCCTTAAAAAAATATTATCGGCTCCAATGAATACTCCAAATTACATGTTGGAATTGGAGGTAGGATTCCAAAGCATAAATGAAATTGCCAGTAGTATGAATATGAATTATTTAAATAAAATTTTTTATTTAGAGGAAAACAGGCTACCCAATTATTTGGCGAAAGAAGCGGTGAGGGCACAGTGTTTCTGGTACAAAGAATGGAGAGAGGTATGTAGTGGAAACGGAGAGAATATTGAGGATAGTTGGGAGCAGAGAGGGTTGTGGAGGCAACACATGCTAGACGCCGTAACCAAGAGGCAGCAGACGAGGCGAAACACGTTGATAGCAGCAGGCAAAGAGTCCAGGCTAAACCTTTACTACAGGCATCTAGACTACTCCGTCACCTATTTTGGAAGCAACACTAACCTAACAATTTGTCAAATAAAGCTAATATTTCAAGCAAGGTGTGGGTTGCTTAATCTGAACTTCAAGGCATGGAGGAAAGAAGAGTTATACAAGAACAAATGTTGCCTGTGTAACCTTAATGAGGACGAGGACGTGTTTCACTTTGTAGCGGTTTGTCCCATTTTGGGGCATTATAGAAAGGCCTGGTTCAACACCACCTCTCTGACCAGAGAGCACTTCAAAAATCAGTTAAATGGTCAATGTTGGCAGTCGCTATCCGGTTTTTTGAAGGAGGCTTTAAAGTATAGAAACCAACTTGCCCAGGAATTTAATTTTGGGGAAAATTAGAGTAATTTATTAGATTTTTCTTATTCTCACTTTTGTTTTATTTTATTATGTTATTTATTTTATTTATTTATTTATTCTTCGTAGAAATAATAAACGAATAATAATTCGCATGTCATATAAATCATTTTTATTACATTTTAGAATTTTATCATATTATCTTGTTGTTATAATTTCTAATGTTATCAGTTATAGTGAGTTCTTTTGTTAAAATTTGGTGAACGTTTTTGTTAAATATTGTTAAGTATAGGCATGTATATAGTATTATAATGTTGTAATATTATGATATAATAATATTATAGTATGATAATATTTTAATATTATT
>KZ651915.1:48184-62459 GCA_001010745.2 Gerris buenoi
AATCCGATTTATTTCAGAAATTTTTCTTTCTCTAACAGGACTAAGATTAATATTTGTTTTTTAAAACAAAAGAGCATTCAGGATTATATCAATAAAAATACATGTGTGCCGTGAGTCTAATAAAACAAGTTTTTTTTATTACAGTAAAAAAAACCTACCACATCAAACAGTTTGGTTCGAGAAAGGAACGTTCCAACAAAAAACGAAATCACAAATCAATTCCCAACGGTCAATGATCGCGCATGCGAATTATGTCAATCAGGGACAATCACGGATTAATCCGAAACTGATTCGGAACTGGCGGTTGGAAAAAACCTATAGTCAACTCAAAAAAGACTAGTTTCCAGTTGTTTGTTTTGAGTTGCACCGGGCCTTAGTAAAGATAAATGTAAATAAACCTGGATTTGATTGTTTTGACAGAAGAATGTAACATATAAATAAAGAGTTTGGTGTGCTTGTGTTCTAACTATTTATAAGGCTATGAAACTATTTTATTCGATAATTAGTATTATAAAACATGACCACTTTGGTTTGGAGTAATATTAGAATAGCTAACCTATCAAGTAACAAACTACCATCAACTCGATTTTAGGTCTACGAACTAATTTTGTACTAAGGATCATGAAAATCACATTGTCCACCAAAATGAGGACATGGCCACTCTCCACTGGCTTATTTTCCAAATGCCTATTGCTAAGCTATGTCTTGCAGGCAAACATACTAAGACGACAAACATATTATTATTATTAAGAAAAGCACATTAGCACTTACTGGAAGTTGACTTTGCCAATCCAGCATCGACTAAGCACTGAGCGATACTCTTTCCGCTATCGACCAAAGTTAGAGATACATTATGAACAGCTAATCCATCGACCAATTTAACACTTTCCATCGTCATATTCAGCTGGGCTTCACCGCCGAAACATTTAGTAAGTTCGTCGGTGTCAGTGGACCAGGAACCGCCGGAGGGTTTGACGTTGGACAGATTGCATCTGATTACAGTCATCGGCAGGCAAGCAAGGTTATCTGCAGGGTAGTAAAGCTCGTTAGAAGGTATCTCAGAGCTGTTACCGTAGTCCACAAAAAGAACTTCAACTGAAAATTAATAATATACAAATAATTAATGCTTATAGCTCACAATTTTCTTGCAACACAAACTTAATAAGATTTAGGTAATTATTTTTATAGATTCCCTACTTATTGCTTTTTATAGCATAATTGAATTTAGTTAAGCTTTCCAACAGAATAAGTTAGCCAAATTACATTATGTTTTAATTTTATTTCAGGCAACCCAAATCTTTGTAACATTTTTTTAATTAGATTGATTGTACGCCATGTTGGAAATATCTCACTCAAACCATTTTGAATAAGTGTAAACTATTAAAAGCAAATATGTACTTATTTTTAATTGATTTTTGCCAAGATCGTCAGAGACTTCCTGGCATTTTATTTAGTCCTCTTAGAACCTTTACTATCCCTAAAACATGAACTAGGCTTTTTCAAAGTTAAAATGTGACTGGTGGTAGCTTAAAACCAAGGTTGAGTTTTTGGTTGAACCATTTAAGGTACAGTCGCTTTCTCGCTATTTGGCCAAGGTACCATCTAGCCTATATTGTAGGAAACTTACCACACTGACAATATTGTCATGCCATAGCTACCAAACTTCACGCCAAATCAAGGACCACATTTTCCACCCATTATTGTCGGTACATCAACCAACCTTTAATACTCCTTCCACTAAATCCACCACTTCAGATCACGGTATTATTTAGTGGAGGCAACTAATAAACTTGGTGATAAAAGAATAACAAAGGTAACAATTACACTATTCTTAAAATTAGTATTGTTTTTTGACACTCAGATTGGCCAACCTATGTGAGGGAAGAAATAAAATCCCACAGGCCACCAGGCCTGTGGGAGAGAGGGAAATGCATAATTTGTTTGTCAACAAAAGAAGGTTATTTTACTAGTTCAACAAATCGCGATCTTTTTCCTGATTTTGCCACTTGGATTTTCACTTCTTATTTACGAATATGTTTTGAAATTTAATGAAAGAGTTAATTTCCTTTATAGAATCAAGAAATTTAATGTCGGTAATGAAAAGTTATGAAAAGTGTAGGCTTAAAACTACTTAGACGAAGAATTAATTTACCTGACAGATGTTGAATTGTAATGAAAGAAAGTTTAAGAACCTTTGTTAATTCAGTTGAAGTTTACATTTTAATCTATCAATATTTGAGTACAGTGTGAAAGAAGTAGTTATTATTTTTCGGTAAATAAACAATAAACTCTATTATTGTTATATAACATGGAAAACGATAACGATTACCGAGTTGATTAATTTTCTGTCTAAGTCTTACTTTGTCAGAATAACTTAACAAATTGAAATGACGGGTAGTTACAAACAAAATTCAAAAACCAGTATAATATTTAGTGTATTAGAATTATAATTAAATAACATAAAAAGTGAATAATATGTAAAAGTGAATTCAAGCGGTGGCGTGGAGGTTATAAAGTCTCTTGGAACGGTTACTCTTAGGTCGGCGTCCCTCCACTAGAGACATTTTTATTTGCCTAGTTGGCCCGACCTTCTAAAATTCAAAATCCAACGCTCTCATTGGCTCCTTCTCTATTTTCCCGCGCTGTCAAAAAACAATACTAATTTTAAGAATAGTGTAAAGTTGTCGTACCTGTTTTACTGTTAACTTTTTCAATAACAGCTCTATACAGTTGTTCATCTTCCGAGTAGAGGGCTAAGACAGGGGTGCCAACTACAACGGCTTTAGGTGGAAGAACACGAGAAGTTATGTTGGTATCTGAATCAATCATGTCTCTCAGATTATCCAACTCTGCGTCAGCTTCGATAGGACGAACAAAGAACCTGAAAATAGATTAGAACGTTTAGTACAACTATTAAACGATAAGTTTGTTGAATCTATTAAGGCTCTACCGCACTTTGAGGTTAGGAAAAACAGTAAAATTAAAATTATACTGGTTCTAAGCAAGATATCAAAAATTTAATCACAGGTTTCATTCATAATTTTAATCCTGCACAATTTGAGCCCTATTTCAACTTCCTAGTACAGGCGCCATTTTAATACGAGTTTTATCGTTGTATTGAAATGGCGCCTGTACTAAAATAATACTACTAAAATAAAATTTTCATTTTAATGATTTTTCTAACCTCAAAGAGCGGTAGAGCCTTAAGGTGTAGTTTTTGAATTCATTAAAGAGGAGTTTCTTGAATCTGATCAATGTATTTTAAAGTACATTTTTTTTTGCTGAAACCAACATAAACACTTCTAATTAAGTGATAACTAATGTTTTCCTTTAGCGGCAGAAAAATTACACATTATTGAACTGTTTTTGGGCATAATACCCTCGGCAGTCAATTGAATAAATAACCTACCTCAGCTTCCCCTCCGCAGGAGGCTAATTTAATCATTCTTCAGAAAAATTCAATTTTTCTGCCTAGTTATATAAATAATTATTATCTATTAAATGATAAGTGGACCAACCTTTCAGGTGAGTCAATATGAGCGAGGGTTACTATGGAGGTTGTTCTATTTTGCAAATCCCATCCTACATACTCCTTCACTTTGGGATTGAACTGAAATCAAAATATAACAAAAAATAAATAAACAACACAAACAACGAACAGAAGTGATATTACATATAAGAAGAGAAGCTTATTTAGATGTCATCTTAAACAAATAACATAAATTTTAGCCTTATAAAGTTAAGGTTGTTTATTAAACCAATTTCAAATTTATGTAGAGACAATCTTTTATATAATTGAGTAGTGTCCCGACAACGGCGACGGGCGACGACGCACCTCTAAATGATTTATGACATTAAAAATTGTTGAGCTAAAACCTAGATTTGAACCAGTGACCTCCAGCGTATGAAACCGATGCTCTACCACTGAGCCACGCCCTTGCACTGAATCTACGAGCATAAAACTTACTATTTAAACAGCAAATATCTATTTAAATATTTTTTTTTATTCTCTTTTTTCACCATATTTTATTCTGCCCGTTATCAAGGGCATAACGGCTAGTTTATTATAGGTCGTGTAATTTGGATGCTTGAAGGGTAGGAAGAGAAAGAAGACTAACACTGGTTCATACTGTGTGGCAAAATTTCCGCTACTCAAGCCATTTTCCAGCCTCTATCCTAAAACTATAACATACTTCATTTCTCAAGCTGAAGAGTCGTGAAAAAACTCAAGTATAAAGACCTGTGTTACATTCAATGAACTGGTGGTTTATCACATCAAATTCCATGAGTAGGATAAGTGCTCTATGCAGAACTGATAATAACAATAAAATGTCAACAATTAGGTAATAAATGCTATCGACAAGCAAAAAACAATAATCTAACAATATAAAATTAAAACTACAACAAATATATCAAAGTAGGTAATGATCAACAAATATATCACATTGTAAAAGATTAATGTATTGATGAAGTAAAAATATATAAAAATACATCCTGTTATCTATCCCAATTTATGTAATTCCAAACAGAAGTGCATTGTTTTAATTAGCTAAATTTTTTATTCTGAGGGAGCTTTTGGTTGGACTAGCCTATACGGGGCATCATGTATAGAAATGAAAAAACTAACAAATATAATGCATGCATAATTAAAGTGTTTCCTGTATATTGATATAAATTGCATTATTTATGTATTCTTTTTCATTTCATACTCTCTTGAAAAACCAGATACGCTACATTCAAGCCCAGGTATTGTACAATAGATACATACGCCCGATTCCCAAAATCGACCTGTATACAGCTGTGTCTCAAAATAGAGGACTGAAGATAAAACTTATGAAATGAAGAAGAATCCATAATTGGTGCATTTTTGATCAATATATAGAAAAAGACTTCAATTATATGTGCCAGTTTTTTTCATTTCTATACATGATGCCCCGTATAGGCTAGTTCAACCAAGCTTTTACTTACAAAAGGCAGTCCACGAAGGTACCCGCTTAAGTGGTTTGCTTTCCGGTTGTAATAGCCACCATTGAACAAACCCAAGTCGGAAGACCAAACTTTTCTCATTTGTGTGTAGTTTTGATCGGTAAACCATGTCACATTTTGATTTTTAATTAAACCAAGAGGGGTTGACCATAGTTTTCCAATTTATAAAAGTCGGCTATCTTCGGTGACTTATATTTCTATACTGAAGTCTATTAAATTAAAAAAAGTTGTGGTATTAGACCAATAAACTTATACTTTATAATCACAGAGCTGGTAGCCCTTGCTCTTACAAGCATGTTATGTTCTTACAAGTATGTCCATATATTTAACCAATGCTGGTTGGACATTGAGCAGGGGTTCCTGGTGAGGGAATCAAACCAAGAGCTGACTGATCAGAGGTGATGGTCACCCATCCAACTACTGATCACTCTCAATGCTGCTTAACATGATTGATTGAGAGCCAAACACTCTCCCGTACAACCAAGCTAGGCCCCCTAGCTATATTAGACTTATTAGATAAACTTATAAGATAAATATTGTGGTTGCTTGTGGGTCTTTAAG
Organism: Gerris buenoi; assembly: GCA_001010745.2. Lineage (NCBI taxonomy): Eukaryota > Metazoa > Arthropoda > Insecta > Hemiptera > Gerridae > Gerris > Gerris buenoi. The sequence goes on from KZ651915.1 coordinate 53,732, forward strand.
AATGTAATACAGTAGAACCTCGCTTACACGACCCTCAATAACATGACAACCTCAATTACAAGTGCAATTTCAAATCCCATTGAGATTGCCATTACACAAAATGTTAAATTAACCTCTATAGCGCGACTATTATTATCCAAACAACCTTAATAACACGGATTTTTCCAATTCACAACATAACTCAGAACCTCTATAACAAGTCGTTTTAAGAAGTCAACCTCTATAACGGGACTCTATAAAGGAATGGGTCGACCTTGAACAAGTCTAGACTTGAAAACCCCGCCCATTAACCTCGATAACACGACTGATAGCCAAAATAACCTTGATAACATGACCCTCAACAAAAAGAGCACCTCAATAACAAGACTGTTTCCCTTATCCCCTTGAGACACTTCTTATCGAGGTTCTACTTTATAAACAAACTCTCCTATATAATTTTTGCTATATTTCAACTCTGCTTGGAGTAATTTTCATGCAACATTTATATGAGCTTAGATCTAAATCTTTTGTTATTACATTAAAATTTTTAAGTGTTTTTACAGCTACTATGTCAAGTTCCCAAGGAAGAACACACCCCAAATCCAAACATTTATATTAATTTAAATTCCTTATATTGTATAATTGTACTTTTTTTGCCATAGTACTACTTTCCATAACCAAAACTACACAATGTCACTTAATAAAAAATAAAATCTCACTAATAAAAACAAATTTAAAAATAAACAAATAAATAAAAATATAACAGAGATCTAGTATTACATTGTACTAAAACTAAGTCATAGGAGAACTCTTCATTATAAGATAAAGATTATACCAAAAGTTATATAACATTGTTACAGGTTTTAGCATTGATTAATACTTAATACATTAATTTTTTGGCACATATTTACTTTAGCACAACTCTCTGCCCCTTGGTTCTAAACAGTCTGCCCAACAAAAGCCTCAAAGGTTTGTGTGTTGGTCTCCCCCAAGAAATTGAGACTCCTGTGGCAGTTATATTAAGCTATTTTAAAATTGAGTCTTATCACTTTTAAGACTAAATCTTATATGGAAAACTGTGAAAAAATGAGTTCTACAAAAGACTCAAAGGTTTGTGTGTTGGTCTCCCCAACACATTGATACACCTGGAGCAAGTTATTACGCTATTGTAAAATTGAGTTATCATGTGAAAGACTAAATCTTATACAGAAAACAGTAAAACAATGAGCTCTACGGTTTTCTTAGTGTATGTTTAGCATTCCTTTGACTTAATAGTTAATTATACTAAGGGATATTATTACATTTATATTCACAAATGTGATATTCCAATGTCCAAAGGTACATTGGACAAAAAATATCACTTTGTCTTAATAGTAATTTAGACTAAGCAATATATACAACTTTGTAAATGTACCTTTAACTCTAGTTTAAGGAGGAATTAACCCTGCAGTGGGCGCGCCGCGGTCCTAAGGACCGCAAAGTCCGTCATTTTGTTATTACTCATAGGTGTGTGATACTAGAAAAACAAAGCCTTAGGTATGCTTCTTCTGTAGTTTATAGAAGTATAAAACGCCCTCTTCGGTTTGATTGAGCGAAGCTATCAGTCGAAACAGAGCGTTGTTTGAGGTAGAGTCGGCATTTGCGGTCCCTAGGACCGCGGCGCGCCCACTTACGTAACAATAATTCTGTCTAAGAATTTATAAACAAATTTTGTTAGTGCACAATTTTATTAATGTAGTGTTCAATTTATATTTTTTACACTTAATAAAACTATACAGTGCATTAAATAAACTTTAAAAATAATTTTTGTCTAAAATTANGGAGGCCCCCAAAGCCTTACCGCCGCCACTGAGTTACGTGAGTTAAATCAGCACAGGAAAATGCTAAAAATAAAAATAGTGGACGATGAGAGCCTGATATTACCAGGTATATATTCAATATTCATTCGAGGTTCAGATTCAAGTGTTTAAAACTATTAAATCTTGTCACTGTCACTGGTTTGGTCACGGATCTTTATTCAGTGACATTGTCACCTATTAAAAAAATAATAGGTATTGGCCCCTAATACCAGATCTGGTGACAGCAGGTAGCAAAACTTCCTTTCGGTGACAGTGACTTTGTCATCTATTAATAAAATAATAGGTATTGTCACCTATTACCAGGTCGGAGCTGGAGCGGTGTCACCTATTACACAGATTTAATAGTTCAACAAAACAAAAAATTGTAGTTGAAGTGAACAATAAACTAAAAAAAAAAAAAAAAAAAAAAATAGTTTAGCCCATCCCTACTTATTTTTAATACCTATATTTTATTTAATTATTTGAAGTTTGGCGGTATTTTGACAGATGTAAACAAACTTTGACGTCATCAAAATTATCGCACTAATGAATAATTACATTCACTTATAACTTTTAAACTAATTAATAGAATTTCATCGGGTTTTTTTTATATTTGTTCCATAATTTTTTCCGGTTCCAACGATATGCTATAAGTCAAAAACCTATATATAATTTCAGTATTATTAACCGTCAAAGTTTAAAAATTTATAATTCAAAATGGCGGCCAATATCAAAATGAAATTTGGCGGGCTTGTTTGTCATACAGAGAGGTACATACGTGCCAAATTTTAACTTGATCAGGACCACTTCCGATTTATTACAATTTTTTTTTAAATTAATTGCTGCAAGCAAACTGAGTTCAAGATGGCGGAAAAAGTTGATTTTCTGGGCGGCACAACTACAGGTTAGGACTGATTTTTCTGCCAAGTTTCAACTCTCTAGGTTAAATACCTTGGACACTACGATGATAACACACATACACACACACATCCATACGTCATGCTGAAAACCACTCAGGAGGTCTTAAAAACACCTAAAACGGATAATTCCGTTGAAATCTCGAAAAAAAAATGTTTGATAAAAACAATACTTTTCCTACTATTAGTGGTGAGGAAAAGTAAAAAAAGGCTATTTATAATTCATAAAATTCTTTTTAGACAATATTCTAAAAGAAAAAAATGTAAAAATGAGAAGATAGAATAAATCAGAACCATCTAAATTTGTTAGTTGAAATTTGTCTGTATAACGTATAATGAAAGAGGTGTTAACACTCATCAATTATAGAGGATTGGGATTTTGTTTTGATTTGATTTTTTTAAAAAAATAAAGAAAAAAAAAATAAAAACATACCATGAAATCCGAGTGAGAAACATTTTCAAAGTTGTTGTTGAGAATTTGACACCCAATATGTTCCGAGCACAGAAACCTTCTCTATAAATCGAGGGAAACCAAACGACGGATAAAAATAAAAAAAATAGATAACGGAGTGATAAATATAAACAAAACAAACTTTCCTCTCTTAACCATCGACAAATTTTCAAACGGACTTTGGCATCTTAAAACTCAATATTATTAATTTTTTAATAGTTTGTTTAAAAACAACTACCGTTATAGTCATAATTCTTTCTTATCTTAAATTATTGTTTGATAACACCTTTGAGCCCAAATTAAACTATATTGGTGGCTAGTACCACTTCATTTTCTTTTTCCATTCAAAATGTTTAATACACAATTTAATTTTTTTGTTTAACTTCACTTGAGTATGAGGTAAAATTTTTAAAACACATTTTAAACTAATTTTCTAACAACAGTTTCACTAATTTGTATTTGATCAACGATAGTATCGGATTAAACGGAATCAGTTTAAAAATGTCTGTAAAGCCTAGTTTTAGCTCGGTAAAATGATTAAAGCCATGTTTTTATCGTAAAAAATACTTATTGGTTCTCAACATAGGTTCGTTTTTTAAACTAACTGATTAAAGATAAAAAAAAACAGTGATTAAAACTTTAGTCATTTTTATTGATAAAAATTTTTAAGTTTATTGATTGTACATTATTGGTAAATTATTGAGATCTTTCTGAATTAATTGGATGTCCGGACTAGCTGCATCTGGATTAAATCTACTGCATCTAGAAACGTGAATCATTCACACATCTCCTATCTAATACTCAGAGAACGTCTACTAAACAATTATAGAACATATCATATATAATTGGTATTGAATATCTATTATTGTCCAGGAGATAGTGTGCAAAAGTATCTAACATCAAGCTAGAATTTTGTGTACAAGTTAATCTTTTAGTGCCTTTTAACCCTTCGAGACACAGGTTGGCGCATTGAGAGCGCCAGGGGTAAAAAAAGTCTGTAAATCCCAGATTTACGATGCGATAATAATAAACCCTCAATTTACCCTACCACTAGAGACCTCTAAAACAGAGGAAACTGTGCTTTGATTATTGCATCGTTCTGGATTGTTTTGACGTGTTTATTTGTCTTGATGCACTGTCTACCCCACCCATGCCACCATGTCCGGTACAGAGAAGTTATGCTTTTTTATCAATATTTTTTGGTTTTGGATGAGTTTTCGAATTAGGATGATGGTTGTGAGAAGTTGTCTTAGGACTTTGGCTGCTAATAATATTTAATTAAGGTTGAAAGCCCGTTAAGTCAGAACGCTGAAGGAGTATGAGTATAACTGATTACCTATTTATGGTTGAAAAATGCATTGGCGCATAAAGTAAGCCACCTGTGCCTCCTTGTTTGTCCCCTATAGCCGTGCCACGAAGGGTTAAGAATATGTGGACTGCTACGTTCGACTGTGAGACATAGCTTTGCAATAGGCATTTGAAAGAAGCAAACAGTGGAGAGTGTCCATGTCCCACCCATTTTGGTGGACAATGTGATTTTCATGATCCTGAGTACGAACTTAGTAGACCAAAAATCAAGTTGAAGTTAGTTTGTCACTTGATAGGTGACACTTTGATTGGGAGTAATATTCGAAAAACTAGCTTATCAAGTAACAAACACATCAACTTGATTCTTCTTGATGTTAGTCTGACACCTTTTTACATACTATCTCCTGGAGTAGTGCCTTTTATCTTGACAATTTTCACATTCTTATAGTTCTGAGAGCAGAAAGGTTGATTAAATATATTTGTTATCAACACCCTACTTAAGTGAGTACCCTACTTAAGAAGTAATCACTTAAGTGAAGCGGTGTCTATCCGGTTATGAATATCAATTATTTATTTTATACAGCTTAGTGGAGAGACTCACTAAACCCCCTGTCTTCCATTACATATATAGTTGTATATATGTATCCCGTCCCACCACTTAAGAAATAATATTGAGAAATATGAAAACACTTATAAGATAATACGCCTCATCGTATATCAGTTAAAATAAAATCATTTGAAATTTTGTCAATGGAAAAGTTTATTAAATTCTTTGTCAAGTTTTATTTGTCAACTCAAAAATAAAAATAAATAAATAGTTTAAATAGGGTATTTAAACTAAATTTTGGCGCAAGGTTTAAATAGACTTAATCCCTGAATGAAATTGTTAAAAAAGTGACAAAGCAAATGACTTAAAAAGAACAGATTCTTTGACAAAAGCTACAAAACTCAAAATAAGAACAGGAACCGAATAAGCAGGGAATGCCGGGGAAAAACTATAAGCTGGCAAATCAAAGAGAAATACAACTTAATCAAACAACAACAAATTAATCAAAACACATATAACACAGATGAAGGTAAAACCAATTCTTTTCAATATTCACATATATAATAAACAAATAATTAATGGAGGTAATATAATATCCTTCCTCTCCAAAATAATTGCACTCTACACCTGATACCTCTTAGGGGTCTTTCACACCGAAGTAGCAAGTCGCAGGATGCATGCGTCCTGGTTCTGGTGGCAAGATGCATGCATCTTGAACACCGGACTGTATAACTGAACGAGAGCTTTCACACCGAAGTAGCAAGTCGCAGGATGCATGCGTTCTGGTGGCAAGATGCATGCATCTTGAACACCGGACTGTATAACTGAACGAGAGCTTTCACACCGAAGTAGCAAGTCGCAGGATGCATGCGTCCTGATTCTGGTGGCAAGATGCATGCATCTTGAACACCGGACTGTATAACTGAACGAGAGCTTTCACACCGAAGATGCAAGTGTGACGTGCATCCTAGATGCAAGTGGCACGTGTGACTCGAGAACCTGCCGGCCGGTGTTTTCTTAGCGTGCGTCCTTATTTGGCAGGTCTACATACACGCTCCACCATCGAAAATTCGTAATTAATTCACACATCGTCTGAAGAGTCGGATGATTGATTAATTCATTATTTAAACCCAAATACACTGAAAAAACTGAGGAGTTCAAACAAAAGATATAAGAAGATGCAAGTAGCACGTGCCACTTGGGAGTGAACGCTCGTTTCATAAGGATGCAAGACACACATGCCACTTGCGACCAGGACGCAGAAAGCATCTTAGGTGTGAAAGGCCCCTAAAAGCAAAAAAGCTGCTTTCAAATTCAACTTTCTCAAAGGAATTATTATTCTCGTCTTTTAACTTTCAGACTAATTATACAAAAATCAAATGTCTACTAAAACCGAACATCCGTAAATTGTGACTTTGCAGATACAAGGTATCATCTAAAGCAGTGGTTCTTAGCCGGGGGCTGCGGCCTCCCAGTGGGTCTCGAAAAGTATTTAGGTACTATATTTATTATACTTGGAGATTTTAAGAGGCCCGTAGTTACCAAAAGGTTAAGAACCACTGATCTAAAGTATAACCAATTTCTAATATTAGACCCAGTTAAATTACTATTAATAAACAACTTAAACTAACTTAATTAATCTAGTTAATATTAATATTAGATTATAAATAAAAAACAAACAGATCTTTGCATTATTAATAATTTGCATCTAAATTTACCCTGAGCTTAAAAGAATTAATAAACCAACACCCAAAAAGAATCTGTGCTAAAACAAAGAAAAACTTCACCACCAATTGAAAATAAAAGAATGCATTTGATAAACAAAAATAATTCTTACCCTGACATCAGACGACACCGGTGGTTCTGAAAATAAACAAATAATTAACCGTAATTATTAATATTCAAATACAGTTGTTAGATTATAAATAAAAAATAAATCCTACTGCGGGTATCCGCAAGCCGAGCGAATTTCCATTGGAAATTTGTAGTATTTGTATAATCGTANTTAAAATAAAATCATTTGAAATTTTGTCAATGGAAAAGTTTATTAAATTCTTTGTCAAGTTTTATTTGTCAACTCAAAAATAAAAATAAATAAATAGTTTAAATAGGGTATTTAAACTAAATTTTGGCGCAAGGTTTAAATAGACTTAATCCCTGAATGAAATTGTTAAAAAAGTGACAAAGCGAATGACTTAAAAAGAACAGATTCTTTGACAAAAGCTACAAAACTCAAAATAAGAACAGGAACCGAATAAGCAGGGAATGCCGGGGAAAAACTATAAGCTGGCAAATCAAAGAGAAATACAACTTAATCAAACAACAACAAATTAATCAAAACACATATAACACAGATGAAGGTAAAACCAATTCTTTTCAATATTCACATATATAATAAACAAATAATTAATGGAGGTAATATAATATCCTTCCTCTCCAAAATAATTAAACTCACATCAACTTGATTCTTCTTGATGTTAGTCTGACACCTTTTTACATACTATCTCCTGGAGTAGTGCCTTTTATCTTGACAATTTTCACATTCTTATAGTTCTGAGAGCAGAAAGGTTGATTAAATATATTTGTTATCAACACCCTACTTAAGTGAGTACCCTACTTAAGAAGTAATCACTTAAGTGAAGCGGTGTCTATCCGGTTATGAATATCAATTATTTATTTTATACAGCTTAGTGGAGAGACTCACTAAACCCCCTGTCTTCCATTACATATATAGTTGTATATATGTATCCCGTCCCACCACTTAAGAAATAATATTGAGAAATATGAAAACACTTATAAGATAATACGCCTCATCGTATATCAGTTAAAATAAAATCATTTGAAATTTTGTCAATGGAAAAGTTTATTAAATTCTTTGTCAAGTTTTATTTGTCAACTCAAAAATAAAAATAAATAAATAGTTTAAATAGGGTATTTAAACTAAATTTTGGCGCAAGGTTTAAATAGACTTAATCCCTGAATGAAATTGTTAAAAAAGTGACAAAGCGAATGACTTAAAAAGAACAGATTCTTTGACAAAAGCTACAAAACTCAAAATAAGAACAGGAACCGAATAAGCAGGGAATGCCGGGGAAAAACTATAAGCTGGCAAATCAAAGAGAAATACAACTTAAACAACAACAAATTAATCAAAACACATATAACACAGATGAAGGTAAAACCAATTCTTTTCAATATTCACATATATAATAAACAAATAATTAATGGAGGTAATATAATATCCTTCCTCTCCAAAATAATTGCACTCTACACCTGATACCTCTTAGGGGTCTTTCACACCGAAGTAGCAAGTCGCAGGATGCATGCGTCCTGGTTCTGGTGGCAAGATGCATGCATCTTGAACACCGGACTGTATAACTGAACGAGAGCTTTCACACCGAAGTAGCAAGTCGCAGGATGCATGCGTCCTGGTTCTGGTGGCAAGATGCATGCATCTTGAACACCGGACTGTAACTGAACGAGAGCTTTCACACCGAAGATGCAAGTGTGACGTGCATCCTAGATGCAAGTGGCACGTGTGACTCGAGAACCTGCCGGCTGGTGTTTTCTTAGCGTGCGTCCTTATTTGGCAGGTCTACATACACGCTCCACCATCGAAAATTCGTAATTAATTCACACATCGTCTGAAGAGTCGGATGATTGATTAATTCATTATTTAAACCCAAAT
>KZ651915.1:96121-111708 GCA_001010745.2 Gerris buenoi
TGGCATCTTCACTTTACTCATTAATACAAGGACCTTAACCCATCCTGATGGAATCTACATCCAAGAATGCAGAACCCAAAATCATCCTGATGGCATCTTCACTTTACTCATTAATACAAGGACCTTAACCCATCCTGATGGAATTTACACTCATAAATATACAATTTTATATACAAGTATTGTATATTATAATTAATATACAAACACCTTAACCCATCCTGATAGAATCTACGCCTATAGAGACAAGGATTCAAAACCGTCCATATAAATTCTACACCTATCAAGACAATGACACAAAATCATCCTGATGGACACCTAGAAATTCATTCCATAGGTAGAAGGACACATCCTATTTTAATTCTTGAAAAAACTAATAACTAAAAAAAGGTTGATGCCAACTTATGTGAAGGTTTTAAACAAAGGGGAGAAAAATAGAAAATCCTCCTCAATTTTCCTCACTAGTTAGATGCTTAATTTTCTAAATAATACTTTGTAGTACATTTTGTAATGCACCTTAAAGTATGATTTACTAAAGTTTTGACTTTTGACAGCGCGGGAAAATCCGTCGGGAGCCAATGAGAAGTCAGGATTTTGAATTTTAGAAGGTCGGGCCATCTAGGCAAACAAAAATGTCACCGGCCCCACCCCTCCTACAGTCCTAGTGGCATTATTATTTTCATCATTTAGGTTGGCCAATCTGAGTGTCAAAAGTCAAAACTTTAGTAGATCTTACAGTAGATACACTGCTGACCCAACCCCCATTGTTAAGAGATGAGACAAGTGTCCACATAAGAATCATAAGATTGATAAATAAATTAATTAAATGAAAGTATAACCACATGATTAAATCGATAAAATACTTTAATCTAAAAAAATAAAAAATAAATGAACCTGGTAGGTAGTTGAAAGATATTGGAGAACTGAAGACTTTCAGATGAACCAACGTCAACATAGTAAACCTTACACGTGTTTGAACCAGAGCTGATAATCATAGCTCTTCTCAGGGTCTTATCAGGCTGATGCATACCGATCACAATAGTACCTGTTAAAACAACCAACAATTTAGTAATATAATGTTTGAAAGTGATTGAAATACTTCATTTGTTTTATAATTGTATATGTTTGTCTAAGTTAAGGTGCGTTTACACCTGACACTTCTCTTCGGCAATAAATGTCAAGTGTCAGACAGAAATTGCTTTGAGTGTTTACATCTGAGAGAAATTGCTTGAGATTTATGTCGGAGATATATGTCTGACACTTCTCGCAATGCTTAAATTTGCAATAAATGTACGAAAAATATAATAATCGGTGTTTACACCTGTTGTTATAGAAGTGTCGACACTAATAGCTGAGAGTAGAAACAAATTTTTCGGTGTTTACACTACTGAGATTTCTGTCTGACATAAATTTCATACAATAAATGTCAGGTGTCGACGCACCTTTAGACAACTTTTGCCAAATAAAACAAAATTGTCATTTATTATTTAAATAAATAATGTTACCGATTGTTAAAGCTGATGTGAAATTCTGCAAGCTTAACTTAGTCATCTGACTGCTTAAAAAGGGAAGAACTTCATCGGCATATTGCTGAAAAAAATTAAGAGAAACAAATAATTATTAAAATTTATTTTTATCCAACACTAAGATTGGATGCTAACAAAGAGAACGTATGCAGTCCTAGATAATATCACCAAAGATAAATAGGAACAAAACTAGTTAGTTTCTTGAACTAAACCAAGAGTTTTGTTTTAACAATGCCAGCTTAGAAGATATTTAGCTTTGATGAAAAGAAGACGGCATATCTCTTTAAAGAAATGTGTGCATGGTAAAGTAAGACCTACACTCATGCCATTATACTTTGTTATTTTGACAGTGTGAGAAAATCGAAAAAAACGGGAGGGGAGCCAATGAGAGCTTGAGATTTTGGCGGATTGTAGGGGCCAACTAGGCAATCAAAAATATCACTGGATAGCCTTAAGATAACCATCTAGTGGTTTTATTTTTTCCCTCAGACAGGTTGGCCAATCTGAGCTGTCAGAATCAGTTTTACAAAGCATAATGGCATGAGTATAATTGGCAGATTATTTTAAACCATTGCCATTTGGATTACGATACTGAAGAATCTCCAAAATTCAATCTCTGTCTTAACTCATATAGGCAACTCGAGGTCGTGGGTTCGATCCCGTGCCATGATACTATGAATTGCATCAATAAATCGCGGACGGTGCAGAACGAGGGACACCCTTTATGGGGACTCTTCCCCCACTCTTTGATGTGGGTCAGATTCGTGTCATGATGATGTAATTGGTATCTATGGTTTGAGAACGGAGCAGGGCGAGGGACACTCTATATGGGGACTCTTCCCCCACGCTTTGACACTCGCTTATATAACTTACTAATGACCACAATACTCGCTTCAGTGGTACAATGTACAAATGTAAACAACTCACCTAGTAGTTGAACCTTTTAGCTGAAAGTTACAACCACCAAGTAACTTTTCTGTAGCAAGACATCTTTCTACTTGCCTAATGAAATGTTCATAAAAGAGGCATTAAAGCCTGCTATGTTATATTGTTGGTGAACTGTTACTGTGTAAGGCCTGCTTTTTACAACATTACAGTCAAATGACTGCTCTGTCTTCAATTTGATGTGGTTTCATCATCTATATAAAGATCTCTTAAGGCCGAAATACACGGCGACACTTTTGTAGCTAGATTGGGTGTCTAGATTGAGTGTCGCAGTGGAGACACCACCGAGAGTGGACGCTAGACCATCCCCACTCCGGTCTAGCTAGTTGCGCTCTCGGTGTTTGTTTTCCTCGTGTAGACAAGACACCTGTCATGTCAATTTGCTCTCGCACTCGGTCTAGGCTAGTTTCAGCTAGGTGAAACCTTTTCTAGAGCAAGCATGATCAATACCTCAGCCGGGCAACGCGTGTGGACGACGGAGGAGACGTAGATTATTAGACAAACGGGACACCGTGTAGACAGTTCGGATACTGGTCTAGGAACTTTATTCAAGGTCACACTCCGAGAGCACTCTCGGACACCAGTCTAGCCAAATTTTGGCTCTCCGTGTAGACAGATCGGACACCGCCCTCGCTAGACTCTCTCGCTCTAAGTGTCGCCGTGTATTTCGGCCTTTAAACAATCCTCCAGAAATTCATAAGGTTTCTACATAAAATTCCCATTCCACTTGTTGAACTTTCTTGTTATTTAGAGCTCAAGGGTTATTTACCTTGAGCTCTAATTTAAAACATTCAGCAACACCAAAGTAGTTCATTTAAATAAATTTTTTTTAACTATACTACTCTGTAACAATATAGCAAGGAAATTATTTAATTATAAAATTAAATTCAATTAGCAGTGATTATTGTATTCATATATTCCCCCACGGCATTTATTTTTTTTATTTTTTAAAAAAATTGCTGTGACGATAAAATAAAAACTATCATTAGATCTTTTAGACAATATAAAATCAATTAAAGATAATCTACAAAGTAAGTGACACACAACGGATTCTTATTGGAAATTGTAATAAACAATCCAATTACACTACAACTCCAATTAACCAGATTAATAGAGGCCAAGAGTCCGTTATCTTAATTACTGGAATATTAAAGCAAATATTATCGATATTGCAAATCAATTGATTAGAATCAAGTAATAATTAGACTGCTAATTAGTGTGGCACATGGCTTACTCGCATCATATTATGTTCTTTATTGATTTTATGCTTTTACAAGCCATTATTGTCTAATATATTTAGTACTTACTTGTAGACTTCTACTTTTAGAGTCTCTTTATAACCTACACAGATTATCTCAAGGATCTTATAAAATAGGGATAGAGCACTAAGCAATAAAAGTGTCGCCAAGAACTTGGAAAATTTAGTAAGATCCGAGTAGGATAGATTACCTTCCCGTAAGATTGTACAATGGTTATAACTGCGGATGATCAAGAAGGTTATGTTTAAAATCCTAGATTGTAACGTAACCTATCAAGGTTTGTTCCATCAGAGCCAATAGTTTATAAACGATTGATAACAGTCGGGAAGAAATTCGTCCTACCTGTGTGCGCGCACACTGGTAGTTTGATGTAGACTTTTTTCAAGTTCTTGGCGACACTTCTTAATCGGCCTTTAACCCAGGAGGTATGCTTAGTGCTCTATCCCTATTTTATAAGATCCTTGGATTATCTGAAAAAGGCTGCTTTAGAACAGCCGATTATTACAAATACAATTACACCTCTTCTCGATAATCTCAAACTACACCTCTCCTAAGATAATTTATTTGTTTCTACCGTTTTTTTTTTTTGTGATTGTTGTGATTTTTTACATGAATTAAAGTATCAATTAAGCCAATTTAAAGAGCACAGATGGTTGAAATTAATGTGGTGCTATTTGCAGGCTACTTTCGACAAACCATACAAATTTCATAAAAATCAGATGAGTAATTTTGAAGAAATAGATACAAATAAATGTATGTGGTAAATTCAGATTGTATGTGCCCCCACTTTGATGTTAGGTGATAAAATCCCGCACATTAAATTAAAAACCCTAATTTTGTGTACCCTTGAATTTAAAATAGCCGATCCTCACTGCTATGCGGTGCTCCACTCATTTCCTGAAGAAAAACAACCCTCCTGTATACAAACCAGAGATCTAAACTCGAAGAAATTTCGATGGCACGTACAATCCAATAACATACAAAGCCAATGTATGTTTGTGCCCATTTTGAAGAGAAAAAAATGAACACAGAAGATTGAAACTTATATATATGGAACCAACAATGGGCTAATTATGATCTACCATACAAAACTCATTAAAATCGGAGATGAAGTTTTTAAGATACGTTGGTTCACAAAAATTGAGCGACAGACTGACATGAAACCAAAAATGTTCCCTGATGTCTGAAACGGATTTCTGTCTAGGAATTTTTGAATGAGAGGCATATACTTTTGATCTTCAGAACAATAACACCGATTCCAACTATTACCATTTGCTTGGAAGTAAAAAAAAATAATATAATATAATAAAGATGTTTACCCTAAGTTGAAGAGAGAACTGGAGAGGTCCATCTTCGACGTGGCTGACATACATCTGATAAGCACTGCCGACAGTTATAGTGTTATCAAGAACTTTCTTAACAGTTTGCTGCTGGGTCGGGAACGGAGATAAGTTGAGCATCTTCTCCTTGGACACGACGAAGCGCTGCTGCTGCGGCAAAGTGTTGCTGACTTGCTGCTGGCTGATCATGTGCTGGTAGACGGGAGGTGGCTGGTATATCGGCATCGACGGTTTCCTCACGCCGGGATTCAGCGCAGGGATCACTTCGATTTTAGACACCGGTTGGGCGACCACCGGAAATCTCGGTTGGCTAGCAGCGGTCACAGGGTACGAAGTGACACCTGCCGAATACTGCATCAATTCTTTAGCCATAGTACACAATTCTTCTCTCGAAACCATCTGACCGACGTTCTTTTGAACGAGCAAGTTAGACAGTTCTATATTGTGTTCCATTAAAATAGAAATCATACGTATTCCGTAAATACCTTCGTGCATGTAGCATTGGAACTCGCAGTTGAGTGTTATACTTTTCAACCAGTCTAAATCCCGTTCCGTCATGGCACCGGGTTTGATAGCGACAGCGTATAAGTAATAATAAGTGGCTTGTCCGGGTAAAGATAAAACAGGTAATTGATTTTTAAAATCGTTAGTTATCATTCTAATATCGGATAAATTGATGGCTTGAGTATTGCCGTAATCTATAAAAGCGACGTTGACTTTGCTCGCGGACGCCGAACACCGTCCGAGCACGGTGCATCGGTAGAATTCGTTATCCGCGTATTTAGCGAAATAGACGCCTCTCTGCGAAAACTGTTCGATAGATGTCGGCGCTTCGGCGTAATCCAAACTGTTTTTAATAGAAGCGATAGCTTCTTCGATTTCCTTTGCGTTTTTCGTATTGTGCTGGACCCATACTTTGATAAGTCTTCCGACTATCTCCAAATGGGTGATTAAACAATTGTAAACGTTATTCATGTTCGACTGTCTTCTCTACAACGTAACATTAAAAAACTCTCCTCCGAATCCGATTAAAATACGAGATTTTTTCAAAAAACCAAAAGTTCATTACCGGACTCCGGAGAGCGAGGTAAGGAGCGAAGGAACGCCGGACTGAAATAAATTCCTATTAGCCCATATTGAGTAAACAATTGACGAATACACGATGGAAATGATAAAACACGTGATTATCGATACCGAGTAATAACTGTTAACACCAAGTCGTATTTTTAAAATAAAAATTCGATCGAACTCAACAATTAATCAGACGCTAGAACGTGACAAAAATTCCTTCGTCGGTACAAAATCACAATGAAGAAAAATGGCGATAGCCCGAGCCCGTTTCGACTGGAATCGGAATCTAAAATCAGATCCGGTCAATTTTCGAGATCTCCACTTATATTCTAATATTAAAGTATAATTAATTTATATAAGTAATAATATATTTAAAATTCATAAATTATTTTTATTTATTAAAATAAATAAACCTATAAAAGATTTAAATGAAAAATAAATGAGATTAAAGAAGTTCGAAGTAGTTTTGGAAAGCTCTAATGCCGCATGGCACGTTTATTTTAAAAGAAGTAGGTTACAATTTATTCGAGGTTATCTTTTAAACGCGTACTTTGTTATTGTTACTTTTTTCTTATTTATTTTCGCAATTTGTACAATTAAAAGCTTTTGATATTGTTAGGGAAATGTCTTTTAAATAAATTAAATTAGTTAGACGTATTTTAACCGACACGATGTCTGTCGATTGTCACACTATCAGGTTCTATCAGTTGGAACCGAAAGCCGTAACTTCTATGAAATGTGAACAAAATTTAAAATTATTAGCTCTTTCTAGGTAAGCAGTATATGAAACTCATAAATTTTTCATTATCCTATTTTTTCAATGTATCTGTTAAGTATGCTCTTTTTCTGTACTTATAATGAACATTTGGAATAGTAAACAGTAATACATTGCATATTGTTATACGTTTGTTTTGCCCATGTTAAAATCTCCGGAGATTTTGCATTAATTGGAAACAATGTATTACGAAGATGTGTGATTTTAAGTGTATTTGCCTTGTTTCTTTCTTTTCCCCCTTAAATTCCTAATTATTTACTCCCACTATTTCCCCTTGTTTAGTTGTAATTCTTGGTATTTTTACAGGATATAGCTGGTTTCATCCTATCCTCATAGTTCTTTGGCCAATTTCTTACTCTTATCTCATTTACATATTCTTCAAGATACATGTTACATCTTTTCTTATAATATTTATGTAACCTGTTGCATCTAAACTTTATGCAACTATACATTCCCTTTATCAAAATATAATTCATTAAACCGTAAAACGTTATACATATATCTTTAAATTTTGATTAAACTGAAGAACAAGAGCC
Organism: Gerris buenoi; assembly: GCA_001010745.2. NCBI lineage: Eukaryota > Metazoa > Arthropoda > Insecta > Hemiptera > Gerridae > Gerris > Gerris buenoi. The sequence continues at coordinate 103,571 of KZ651915.1, forward strand.
TATTTGTATAATAGTGGGCAAAGCCTCACTTGACTGAATTATTTTGACAAGGGTCATCAACTATCCTATGTATAAATCATACAGGGGCTGAACTACAGTGTACAGAGCCCCTTCTGATAACACGTAATCTCACTGTCGACCTTTTTCGAGACTTAATATATCGATATGTCTTGTTCGTTAAACTCTTTTATACTTCTTCAAGTTGGACCTCTACCTGGTCTATATGCAGGAGGGTTGTTTTTCTTCAGAAAATGAGCGGAGCACCGTGAAGCGGCGATTAAGTTTTTATATTGCTGTGATTTTTATACAGCCGTGAGTATTATATTTTCGAGTTGGACCTCTACCTGGTCTATATGCAGGAGGGTTGTTTTTCTTCAGAAAATGAGCAGAGCACCGTGAAGCGGCGATTAAGTTTTTATATTGCCGTGATTTTTATACAGCCGTGAGTATTATATTTTCGAGTTGGACCTCTACCTGGTCTATATGCAGGAGGGTTGTTTTTCTTCAGAAAATGAGCGGAGCACCGTGAAGCGGCGATTAAGTTTTTATATTGCCGTGATTTTTATACAGCCGTGAGTATTATATTTTCGAGTTGGACCTCTACCTGGTCTATATGCAGGAGGGTTGTTTTTCTTCAGAAAATGAGCGGAGCACCGTGAAGCGGCGATTAAGTTTTTATATTGCCGTGATTTTTATACAGCCGTGAGTATTATATTTTCGAGTTGGACCTCTACCTGGTCTATATGCAGGAGGGTTGTTTTTCTTCAGAAAATGAGCGGAGCACCGTGAAGCGGCGATTAAGTTTTTATATTGCCGTGATTTTTATACAGCCGTGAGTATTATATTTTCGAGTTGGACCTCTACCTGGTCTATATGCAGGAGGGTTGTTTTTCTTCAGAAAATGAGCGGAGCACCGTGAAGCGGCGATTAAGTTTTTATATTGCCGTGATTTTTATACAGCCGTGAGTATTATATTTTCGAGTTGGACCTCTACCTGGTCTATATGCAGGAGGGTTGTTTTATTCAGAAAATGTGCGGAGCACTGCGAAGCGGTGCGGAGCTGCGATAAAAAATTCTAGGGAAATAAAAATTAAGGTTTACAAAATTGAATTCAAACACATTTTTGTTTAACGTGTAAAATTACGCAAATCAAGCATTATTTAGATATATCGAAAATGGCGTCATTAATACAATTGATAGTACCGATTTGCGATATCTAGTAGGGGCACCGTACACTGTAGTTCTACCCATACAGGTATAATCTTTCGAATGTTTAAATCATACAAATGTACTGTTTGACAAAAGAATAAAATCTTTCAAGTGTTATAAATCAATCAAAATGTATGCAAATGTGTTTTTTAGAATAAGTAAGCCACTCTCCCCCTCCAGAACTTGTCTCTGCTAGTTCCACTTTGAACACTTGTAAAAAGTGTGCTCTGGTTATCCGCGCTATAAATGCAACTGTTAGTCAGTCATTTGCCTATTTTCTGTGGGTAAGATTAGAAATACCCGTGCCTCTCAAAAACTAGGTAAGTTAATATTCGACCATGCCATGCGCTTTCAGTTCACCTATTTGCTTAAATCGGCAATCAGTTTTGCTGTTCAATGTCCTCTTGTTTCTTGGTTCCATTTCTGCTGTTAATATGCTATTGGCGTTCTCGCCTAGTTATTCTTATCTCCCTAACTCTACTTATTTCCATAATAATCTTAATAGAGTATTCGATAGTGTTCAGGTGTGTTGTATTGGTAGCATCAGGTGTACAAAGTAGGTTGGGTTGAAACAACTGTAATGCTCATCCAAATATTTTCTTGATTTTTTTTAAAAGTTTCAATGTGTGAATTCTTGTCAAACTCCGTGAGTATTATATTTTCGAGTTGGACCTCTACCTGGTCTATATGCAGGAGGGTTGTTTTTCTTCAGAAAATGAGCGGAGCACCGTGAAGCGGCGATTAAGTTTTTATANGTATAGTTATGGAATATGAGAAGGGAAGTAGTATAGTTATGGAATATGAGAAGGGAAGTAGTATAGTTATGGAATATGAGAAGGGAAGTAGTATAGTTATGGAATATGAGAAGGGAAGTAGTATAGTTATGGAATATGAGAAGGGAAGTAGTATAGTTATGGAATATGAGAAGGGAAGTAGTATAGTTATGGAATATGAGAAGGGAAGTAGTATAGTTATGGAATATGAGAAGGGAAGTAGTATAGTTATGGAATATGAGAAGGGAAGTAGTATAGTTATGGAATATGAGAAGGGAAGTAGTATAGTTATGGAATATGAGAAGGGAAGTAGTATAGTTATGGAATATGAGAAGGGAAGTAGTATAGTTATGGAATATGAGAAGGGAAGTAGTATAGTTATGGAATATGAGAAGGGAAGTAGTATAGTTATGGAATATGAGAAGGGAAGTAGTATAGTTATGGAATATGAGAAGGGAAGTAGTATAGTTATGGAATATGAGAAGGGAAGTAGTATAGTTATGGAATATGAGAAGGGAAGTAGTATAGTTATGGAATATGAGAAGGGAAGTAGTATAGTTATGGAATATGAGAAGGGAAGTAGTATAGTTATGGAATATGAGAAGGGAAGTAGTATAGTTATGGAATATGAGAAGGGAAGTAGTATAGTTATGGAATATGAGAAGGGAAGTAGTATAGTTATGGAATATGAGAAGGGAAGTAGTATAGTTATGGAATATGAGAAGGGAAGTAGTATAGTTATGGAATATGAGAAGGGAAGTAGTATAGTTATGGAATATGAGAAGGGAAGTAGTATAGTTATGGAATATGAGAAGGGAAGTAGTATAGTTATGGAATATGAGAAGGGAAGTAGGATAGTGGCTGAGGTGTAGTGGGGATGGACACAACTACTATCTACTTTCCTTTTCTCGCTGACATTTTAATATACCTACTCTCTGTTCCGCCTTACAGGCTTTTAATAATATAGATAGATTAATTGAAGGTTTCCTTATGTGGTCTTGAGAGTGGAACTAAAACAGTGTAGAAATTTACTAACTACAGCAGAATCCTTCATAACCTCAGGATATCCGACTCCTCGGATTATCCAACCATGACACCCCTTCGTTTTATAAAAAAAAATCTGATACAACCAACTTCATCCTCATCAGAATATAGAGTTAATATTATTTAATTCCCTGTTTCTTGTTTCAGTCGATGCATCCTCTGACATCTGGACCTAGTAGCTGTTTAAGTATCCACAGTAAACAGAAACAATTAGCTGTAAGTTATTGTATTTACTATTTATGTGTGTGTAATAAATTCAATTCCCTCACTGAAGTAATCAAGATGGTCCCCCGTTTTCTAATGTTTATTGTTGTTGTTGTTGTCTGTTTTTAATTTAAATCAAACTAATTTGTTTCAGGCGGGAACGGAAGTGGGTTTTATAAATATATTTGACGTAACAGATGACGAACTTATGTATAATAAATTAATGGATAAACAAGAAGGTAAATTATGTATTCAAGTATATTTTATCTCGAGTAGGGAGAAAAAGTTGTGATTTTGGATTAGTTTAGAAGGACTAAAGAAGAAGGAGTCTTTTCATCCCTGAACTCAAAAAGTAGGGAGAAAAAGTAAAACCAGGGAGAAAAGAAGGATTGCCAACTTACTTATTTTATTAATAGTAGAGAATGAGAGGCTAATGTATTGAAGTTTTTGAAATCAGATTGGCAACAATGCTTTCTCGACCTTATTTATAATTTGGGCTTATCATTGTTTATAACATGCATCTAAATAACCTTCTATTTGAGTTTAATTGCAATTTTTATTTGTTTTAATTTTGAATCTCTTATATCTGCTATTAAAAGTGCTAACAATTATTGCTATTTATTAAAATAATAAATAAAAACTGTGCAATGGATGAAGATGGGTTTGTCAATGATGTTTTGAAGAACTGTTTCAAAATACGCCACCTGATCTATTGGCTGGAGCAAATGAAGTTAAAGCACATTTGTTACCAAATAAATAAAAAGAAAATATGTCAAAGCTTGCGACATTTTTAAAACTTTTATTAACATGTGTGTAGGTTCATTGTTATAATGTGTATATTTAAATTTATGTATTTGTTATTTATTTAATGTTTAATAATGCTATTTTTATAGAAGTACAGTAAAGCCGATTTGTTTATTATCAATATATCGTATGCATTCTGTATTTTCTCCCTACTGGAGATAAAATATTGTATGTGCCTTGGGAGTAAAGTGCTATAATTCCATTTGCAATAATTATCTCCCTTGGCTACGCCTTGGAAATTTAAAAGTCTAATTTCGTCGGCTTTGCCTCGGGATTTAGGGACCATGGTTCCTTTGGCTTTGCCTCAAGAACCAACTTCTTCACTCAGGGAATTATGGCTTACTTTACTCCCTAGGTGCATAAATAACTATTTTTATCTTTAAAAGCTATAAGTTTTTATTTATTTATTTATTTATTTTTTTAAGATAAGATTGAAATTGATTCATTTTTATTAAATCTATGTTTTTAGGAAGGATCGTATGCTTAGAGTGGAGTATTGAAGGAGATATGTTGGTTTCCGGTTCCGAAGATACGGTGAGAATATGGAACGTAGCATCGGGTCACGCCATACATAGAATGTTCACTGGAAGAGCCACCGCCGCTAGTCCTACAATAGTATGGTCAATAGCTATCACGTCTGATTTGACCATTGTATCTGGAGATTCAAGGTATTTTCTCTTTAACCATTAAGTAATGGTTTGTCACTTAATAGGTGACCACTTTGATTTAGAGTATTTGAATAACTAACATATCAATTGACAAACTAACAAACTTGATTTTTGGTCTACTATCTAATTTTGTAATCAGGATCATGAAAATCTCATTGTCCACCGGGTGGGAGATGACCGCTCTCCACAGGTTTGTTTTTTTCAAATGCCTATTGCCAAGCTATGTCCCGCAGATGAACTTAACAGACCATATTACATTCTTAAAAGGCACAAAAATATTAACTTACACAACATTCTAGCTTGATGTTAATCGGACGCTTTTTTGTACGCTATCTCCTGGACTATTAGTATTACTGTTCACTTTTTTAAAATTATGTCTTTAAAATTTAAAAAAAAGATATATATTTGCAGGGGTAAGCTGTGCTTTTGGGACGGAAACACAGGTACGAGTATAGCAAGCTATCAGAGTCACAAATCAGACATCTTATCTCTCTGCTTATCGGAAGATGAAAACATCGTATACTGTGCAGGTAATTTATTATTTACTCTTAAAGGATTATATACATAATACTCTGCTAAACTTGTGAAATTTACTTAAAACATGGACGTTCTTGCATGTAAACCAATGTGAAAATAAGAAATTATATCTGTTTGTACCCAGGGGGGGGCATGGAGCCTGACCTTGCCACAAATCTAGAATTAAATAAGGCGTAATAAAGCGGAATGTAATAAATTGATAGGCGGATTGGGTGTAATAAATAAATCTTCCTCTTCATAAATTGAAGGGAAAGCCTGGCCAATCCAGTTCCAATCCTGGTCAGGTTTGCTAACATGGCTGAGGGGGCTAAGGGCCTAAACAGTGAACTTGAATGTCCCCCTGTTGGCAAGGCTTTCACCTTTAGCTGTTCTTTTGTAAGAGGTAGGTAGGCAGTTGCCACAAATAAGTGTTTACAAGTGTCTTAAACAGTTTTTTTTTCTGAAATTTTATGAAAACTTACTCTCAAAGAGCAGAGTTAAATAGTTTATTAAAAATAAAAGACCTTAATCCCTCCTCTTATTATATCTTACGATTATTATTATTTATATATTTTTTTTTTATTTGTTCAGGAGGAGACCCACTAATTGCAACTTATGAGAAGGTGAAAGTGCGTGACACCGATCAGAGAGGAAAATGGGTCAAGTCTGTGCAAAGAGTCATTCATGATCATCCCGTTAAAGCATTGGTTATTTGTGACCAAAAACTCTACTCTGCAGGTAAAATACCTACTTTATTATTTAATCAATTATAACTATATTAATTGCCTAGGATACTCATGTGATTGCATTGTTATCGGTTCAACAGTGGTTTCACAAGTTGAAAATTTAAGCAGAGACCAACTGGAAATAGTCGCAAGACTAAAAAAACTAGAAGAAACGTCACCTAGGCCTTGTAGGCCTCAAAAAGAATGTTCAATTCAAGAAACGGACACGGACACAAAATATTCACAAACAGGTTTAAATTTTCAAAAAGACGAGGGAATTGATACTCCGATTCCTGATCCTGTTAATGATGACGAATACTCTATAACAGAGAAGAACAAGAAGAATCCAGCCTTTCAAACCCAAATTGACAGTGTTGCCAATGATAATGGCGCGAAAAAAACAAATAAAAATATAAACAAACCTGCGACCGATAACGATAACAGTAGATTAAACAATAACAATGTCGAAATCAACTCAGATAATGAAAATATCATAGCGAATGACATCAATTTGGGCGTTGTACCTATCCCACAAACTTCTACACTCAATTACGCTAGTGTAGTGAAAAAAAGAAAGCCTAGAAATCGTGTTGAACAAAAGAGTAGCACTGGTAATGTCGAAATTGTCGGCATCACAGCTGCTCCTAGGAAAAAATCGCTGTTTATCTCCAGATTGGACTTGAGTGTTTCCGAGGAATCAATAAAAAATCATGTGAAACGTGTTATCAAAAACAAAATTTTAGACGTTGAGAAACTTACTATCCGTTCACCTCACCATTNCAAAAAAACTCGATGCAAACAGTTACTTTTATTAAATAAACATCAAATTAGTTATGTTAAATGTAAATAAACTCGCTAATCGTGTGTAAAGTTGAAGAATAATTCTTCTTCTTTTCGTCACTAGAGTGGAAAAAAAGAGGAATTGTTCAAAACTATGATAATAATACATAATACAATAATGATAATACAGGTGTGTAAAGAATCACTTTCTATGAATCTAAACAGAGATACAATTGTTTATATTACGTATCAATCGTAGATAAACAAATATTCTGGGCAGCTATCAAAACCTTTTGTATTACCCATAATACTATATGTTAATATATAATTTCTATGTTGCAGGAGTTGATACATACTTGGCTATGAGTAGTTATCCACCTAAAACCCATGTTAGATACCCTCCACTTCTTCAGGTAATTATCTAAATGATAAAACATGACTATGTTCTCAGAGTAAGGAAGAGGTAAAGGGATCAATCTGATTTGAAAAGTGGTTCATTATTCTCTCCCCCGATACTAAATCTCTCTAGTGAGCTTAGCCTGAACTAAAGTGGCGGATTTAAATAAAATATTAATAAAACCCTTCAGTTGCTGCACTTATCAACTATTTATTTTAGTCTGTACTCGTCTGAAATTAAAAGTAAAGAAAAATTATTCAAAATATATCATATGTAAGGTAATATGTAATAGCCAAATTGTACTCTGCTTCTTGATATAACAGCTTCTTATCTTATAAAAAAATTATATTTTAACTTTCAGGGAGACTCGGTGAGTGTTGCGAGTAACGAAAGATGTGTGTTACTTCGTTACCACGATTTTGTAGAGCTTTGGAAATTATCACCGGATTTCCCCGACTGCTCTCAACGACCAGCTACTAAGCTTATCAGTTGGAAATCTGGCGATTATGTTAAATCAGCTGTCATATCGCCTAACGCTAAGTATCTCGCTGTTTCCACTAGATCTCGCTTCAGGCTTATGAACATTAGTTATGTAAGTAGTTGTTTTATTTTGTAGTTGTAATTTTTATTGTAGTTCAAATCATTTTTACTACGTTTTTATTAACTTGGTTCCTTGTTTGTCCGGTACAAATCTTGCAATCGATTTTTAACTAACTTCCCGAGTAGCTAGACATTTTAAAACTTAGAATTAGAACTTAGAATAGCTCAGAACACGATGACAATGCATTATTGTAATACTTTCAGCCATCTTTCAGCAGAATTTAATTCGTATTCAGCAAATTTTGATGTATGTAAGTTAGTTCGGAAAAAATCCGCAAGTTATTTTATTTGTTTTGACATTAACCCATGTTTACGATATTCATTTTGACGGGTTTTAAATTTATGATTTATGACAGAAAATTTAAAAACGTAGTATATAAAAAGTTCTTTTTATCTTGTAGAGTGTTGATTATTACCT
>KZ651915.1:146534-159077 GCA_001010745.2 Gerris buenoi
AAAAAAAAAGTAACTCCACTGCTCATCAATACAATTAAGTTAGTTTTAGAGGAAAGAAGTATTTCTTTATTCCTATTCAGGTGAATCCACTCACTGCACATCTATACAATAAAGTTAGTATATATAAGGTCATCATCGGTGACAATTAAAGAAGCACTAGAGTTCCACTAATAAGTAAATTAGATAAAAACAAATGCTTACACTAGGTTAGAGACCAAAAAACAACCCATGATGTCTTGTTCCAGAGCTATTTGATTTACATATACATATATAATAATAAAAAATGTTTAGGAAACATATCTAAGCTTAAAAGTTCCTACAAATTAAAACTTCATTATTTTATAATAATTCTAAAACGACACATTTCTTATCTTATATAATAATACCCTACCCTGATATCAACCCACCTAAACTTGCACCTTCTATTTCTACACCCTCTTAAATTAAACAAAAAATATTCAAATAAATAAATTAATAATAAATAACAATTTTGAGTAAACATTTAAATAAATAACAATTTGAAATAATAATAAAATAAAATAGCACTGATAAAACCCAGTCGTATATCCAATGTTATGAGCCAGCTAACCTAACAACACACTTTTTTACGTAAGTGACGTCACACTTCCCCGGCGTTTGGAACCAACTTCATCATAGATAGACAATTGACAGGCTATAGATTATTCTAAAACTTGTAAAAAACACAAGCTTTAGCTTTCATATAAGTATTATTAGCCATAGATGATTTCTAATTTAATTTCATCGTTAAGGGAAACGCCTCTATAAATAATTTAATAATTAAAAAAAAATAAATAAACATACAAAAATTAAAAAAGTTACACAAAACATGAATATTTAAAGAGCAAAAAACAAATCTAACAGTCAGAATTATAAATATAAGTTATCGATTTTTAGAATTAGCCTATTTACTATAAGGTAGAAGAGCATATTGTTTACTTTATAAGACATTTATTATACATATTATCGATATTAAATAAAATTTAAGTGCTAGACTGCAGTAAATTTGGTAAAAACAAATTCTAACAAAATTTTTTCATAAATGTAGTAATACGACATTCAAATTCACACATATTTCTGATTGTGTACATTTATTTAAAAGTTTAACTAGATTTTGAGAATAAATAGGTTGAGAATAAATAAATAGCAATGCCCTTTAAAGTAAACATTTACCGGTAATTATAAATTATAAAATAAAAGTAATTTGGTGTTAAGCCAGTTTTAAAGTCACAGTTAAGATTACCAACTAGATTAACTAACTATCAGTTCACCAAACAGACAATTTTAAGTTTAAAGTGAAATTGAGAAGCACATACAATAGTGAACATTGTAGAATTGTTTACAATAGTGAACATTGTACACTTGTTTACAATAGTGAACATTGTACAATTGTTTACAATAGTGAACATTGTACACTTGTTTACAATAGTGAACATTGTACAATTGTTTACAATAGTGAACATTGTACAATTGTTTACAATAGTGAACATTGTACAATTGTTTACAATAGTGAACATTGTACAATTGTTTACAATAGTGAACATTGTACAATTGTTTACAATAGTGAACATTGTACAATTGTTTACAATAGTGAACATTGTACAATTGTTTACAATAGTGAACATTGTACAATTGTTTACAATAGTGAACATTGTACAATTGTTTACAATAGTGAACATTGTACAATTGTTTACAATAGTGAACATTGTACAATTGTTTACAATAGTGAACATTGTACAATTGTTTACAATAGTGAACATTGTACAATTGTTTACAATAGTGAACATTGTACAATTGTTTACAATAGTGAACATTGTACAATTGTTTACAATAGTGAACATTGTACAATTGTTTACAATAGTGAACATTGTACAATTGTTTACAATAGTGAACATTGTACAATTGTTTACAATAGTGAACATTGTACAATTGTTTACAATAGTGAACATTGTACAATTGTTTACAATAGTGAACATTGTACAATTGTTTACAATAGTGAACATTGTACAATTGTTTACAATAGTGAACATTGTACAATTGTTTACAATAGTGAACATTGTACAATTGTTTACAATAGTGAACATTGTACAATTGTTTACAATAGTGAACATTGTACAATTGTTTACAATAGTGAACATTGTACAATTGTTTACAATAGTGAACATTGTACAATTGTTTACAATAGTGAACATTGTACAATTGTTTACAATAGTGAACATTGTACAATTGTTTACAATAGTGAACATTGTACAATTGTTTACAATAGTGAACATTGTACAATTGTTTACAATAGTGAACATTGTACAATTGTTTACAATAGTGAACATTGTACAATTGTTTACAATAGTGAACATTGTACAATTGTTTACAATAGTGAACATTGTACAATTGTTTACAATAGTGAACATTGTACAATTGTTTACAATAGTGAACATTGTACAATTGTTTACAATAGTGAACATTGTACAATTGTTTACAATAGTGAACATTGTACAATTGTTTACAATAGTGAACATTGTACAATTGTTTACAATAGTGAACATTGTACAATTGTTTACAATAGTGAACATTGTACAATTGTTTACAATAGTGAACATTGTACAATTGTTTACAATAGTGAACATTGTACANATTGGAATAAATATTCCTTTGTCTTAATAGTTGATTAGACAAAGGGATATGACCACAAGTATGATATTCCTTTGTCCTAAGATACATTGGAATAAATATTCCTTTGTCTTAATAGTTGATTAGACAAAGGGATATGACCACAAGTATGATATTCCTTTGTCCTAAGGTACATTGGAATAAATATTCCTGTCTTAATAGTAATTTCTAAACTAAGGAATATATGCTACTCTGTATATGTTCCTTTGTCTAAATAACAATTAACAACAAAGGGATATAAGGGGGTGCTGAAGTAAAAAAAAAATACCCTTGTTTACAATAGCGATCATTGTGTACATGTGGTAGTAATTAATGTTACCACTAAGAAATTTAAAAACCGAAGACATAATAAATAAATTTAAAGCTTTAAGGTATGATTGCGGGGAAAAAATACAAATTCAAAATTGGTCATATTTATTAACATCCATATTGCACCTAAGTGCATCCAATCTAAATCACTTTCTTACGATTAACCACAAAAGGGATCCGCAGAAACAGGTAGTGAACCTGAAGTCAACTATCTGCCACAACTGAATGGGAAAAGTACCAGTCAGATCTGAATGGATACTGAGTATTGAATGGACACTGAGTACTTGAGTATTGAATGGGAAAAGTAAATGCACAACTAAATGAACACTACATACTGACTTGATGGATATACAGTAGAGCCTCGCTAATCCGGGTTTAACGGGACTGGACACAGTTCAGATGAAACGGAATCAGTTTTAATGTGTCTGTAAAACAAGCTTTATTAAGGTAAAACTATTTAAATCGAGTTTTTTATCGTAAAAATTACTTCTATCAAAATACTTCTACTTGGACAACATAGGTTTAAGTTAAGAGTTGTTCTGTCACCAGTCCAAATAACAAATGAATTAAAATAAAATGGCAATCTATTACGCAGATGGCAGGTATAGAAGGGACTTCTATACCTGCCTGAGAAACAGGCTGTGTTCCGATATAAAATTCGAGGAGCGATAATCATTATACAAAAAGTTGAGACATTAGACATTGTCGGCTTGGTGAAATTTCATGGAACTGCGTTGAGCCGCCGCTACATGTTTCTTAAAACCCTTCACCATCTCAGTCACATATAATTGTACTTCCTGGAATGCACTACCTTTATATCTTCTGCCATACATTTCTATAGAACTGAAACAGATTGATGTTTTTACTTATTCTTAAATCTGTTAATTTTTAACAAAAATACCGGGTATTCCTCGTGTTAGACTGTTTGAATATACACCTATAAACTAGGAACAATTTTATACATTTTAATAGAAAATAAAAGCAGAAACTCCAATTATCTTAACAATTCATAAATCTTAACAGGCCCTGGTTCAAATTTGTGTCTGTTGGCCGGTCCGGATTATAGGGATGTCCGGGTAAACGAGACTCTACTGTAAATGAAAAAAATAACAAATCTTTGTTAAAAGTAATTGAACGAGCGTAGTGAGTTCTTCATTTCAGAGACTTGATCTTAGAAAAGTTAGTGCGTTTGTCTAACGATAATTGGCGTACAAATTGACTGATTTGAACAAAATTTGGCACACAGGTGCATCTTATTATTTGTGACAACTGTATAGTTTTTTTTTGTTTTTTTTTAAATTTCACATTTAATATTTTCAAAAACGACAGAGAATTAAAAAAAAAGTTTTTTCATCTCCATGACATGTTATATGTACATAGTTTTAAATGTAAAAATAATAATGACTGATAATACAGAACTGTGCGTCTAACACTGGCTTATCTTAATTAGTTTAACAAACAATTTAAAATGCAGCCCCATTTCCTAATTTTTTTTCAAAAGTATAATTAAATACATAAAAAAAGTTTAATATTAGTTTCACTTAGTACTGTTAAGTCTATGGTTTATCCGTGTTTGTCGGTTGATCTTCTCTGACTCTTAATGGGTTACCCATGAACTTAGGTCCGGGAGGTAGCTTCGTCGACGGCTGCCTCGTTTTGAATCCGTTTTCTCGCATTTTATGGTCTCTATATTTGAAAGTGCCGTCTCCAGGAGACAAGGAGACGGGAAGGGCTTTATAGAGTATCCTGTACGTTGTGTACCATGTCGCTATAGCTATTAAACCGGCTAATAACTTTTCCAACATGTTATGGAAATATAAGATTGTCGTTAAAAGCATAAAGTCCCAGATAAAAATTAAAATAGTTATGACGAAGAATAAAAATTTGATATAAGGTGTAAAAGTATAATAGTATTCTTTTAACTTGTCGAATTCGTTTGCGGAAAGATTCCTCAGAGGATTGTGAATGGAATCTTCGTCCTTTTCGACTGTCCTCGAGTATTCTTCTTTCCGTATCAGATCCGATATCGTATCCCAATTTACGATAACACAACATTCTTCTATGAAAACGAGTACGCTGTATATTAGAATGAAACAGTGACCTGATACGTCTAACGTTTGCCAGTGATGACCCTTCATCAGACAAGCCGTTTTCACATTTAATCTAGGATCTTTAAAGGAACATTTACCGTAATAGTGTTCGAAGTAGATGAACGCGTTGGTCCAGAAATACCAGTTGAAAGTAGCCACCGCCAACCTTAACAGATGTCTACAGACCTTTCTACCGTCTCCGCAACAGTAAGTCATACTGGTACACATGACAAACGGGATGGTCGTTATCAGAGTCCATCCCCACGAAATCTTAACGAAATAAACGTTGAAAAAGTTGTCTCTACGAGCGAAAGGTGTCTTCGGAAACGGGAGGACGTCGGCTAATACCGAAATAACAAACAGGGCTATCAAATAAGCGAATATTCTATAATTGGTCTTTATGAATACGACACTTTTACAAACGTGCATGACGACACTTGCTAACACGGATGTGATAGTTGCTTGTTCTTGACAGGGCTTCATACCTTTTGAATCGCTTTTCGAGTCGGGCAGATTGGACCAGTTCAATTTGGGGTTGCCGGCCGGTTTTCTCTTAGTAGTCATGTTAATATTAAGAATATACCGTACACACTCACTCCATGAATTTCAGATTTTCCTATTTGACTTTTTAAAGAAATCTTTTTTTAGTTACCTCGGCGGTACCAACATTAAAAATAGAACAGATACTACTTTTATGTAGGATCAGTTTGACATGACAATTAAATAATTTCTGAAAAAAGATTTCCAAATCTATTCTTCATGTTCACACTTTTACTTAAAAAATCACGATACGATTTCCACTCATAAATAAATATAAATTCCATCACGTAATGACAAACAGCTTTCAACAATAATTTTGACGATTTAATACATTATTACAATATATTATTAATACACAATATATTTTTTGCCGTGAAATCATAAATGATTTGACTTTTAGGAAAACGACTTTCTATTGCCATAAAAGATTAAACTTAAACTTAATAATTATTTAATATTAATAAGCTAATCAGATCTAATTTACTGATGAATAATTACAAATATGTGATTATTTTATAATAATAAGAGCAGCCTCATACATAATTATTACCAAAAACAATAAAACTTTCATTTCAATCTGTTAAAATAAAAATAAAATACAAAGAAAAAGAAATCAAATAATGCACTTTGTATATTAAATCAGTGTTGTCCTGAATTTCAAACAAAAATATTACAATAAAAGGTTATTTCCTAATTTAGCTGGTTATACCAAGGTTATATTGATATTAGCTTGTCATATATTTTCTTTTTTTTTCGTATATATATATTTTTTTTGTTATAATTCTGAATTTAGTGCACGGTTTTGATCGGTTAGATTTCAAGAATCCTTCGTGAGGAAAGCGATTCGTTAAATTGCTTTTGAATGTATTAATGAGTCGAGAAAATGTCGACATCAGAAATGGAAGGTAAAATGTGTTATTTATTTACTCAATTTAACTTAAATGGGAAGCCGATATTGCAATGGCGTTTATCCACAGTCTCTGTTTATACGGGTCTCACTTCGATTTTTATATCGGATTTATCTTTCTTATTGTTTTATCCCTTTTTTTATTTTAACTTAAATAAATATGCAATCTTCCTTTTATATTATCTATTCAAATTAGTCTGTATTTTCTTTTTATTAAATTTATAAAAATAAATTTATCTGACAATATGTCTTGCTTTAGGATTATAGTGTTATTGTTATTGTGTGTACACAAATCATTGGAATGAGATATCATTAATATTTTATATTTTATTATGTTGCAATGATTAAAATAGACTAATTTTACTGTCAATTCAGCTTCACTTTGTCCATTTATGTAAACTTATTTATTGTTGACAGTCTTAAAACATTAATTTTCTGTTTGAAAAGTTTAAGATTATTTAAATATGTAAAATTTAGACAAACACTTCATTTTTTTCCCACTCTATGAAATTACATACTTATCTTAATGTAAAAACTCAAAGTATCAACTTATTTATACAATTAATGTAAACAAAAATGATTAAAACCACTGTTTTGTCATTTTAGACCACTTTAATTGGTGAATGGGCATCGATGAATCTAATCAATGTAATTTCTTCAATAGTTTTCTTTTTGGCTAATCTTCAGACATACTGTCGAGAATCGCTTAGCGGTACAATTTCGTTTGATATATCTCTCATGGTTATTACTTAATAGGTCGCAGGGTTGATCTTCAGTAACTGGTTCATGATTTATTATCTCAATTGACATCTGAAAGTAGAGTTGGGAATGTAAGGTCAAGGTGTTCGTAAGATAAAACATAAACTTGTGATTTATAGGTTACGTGTATTTACTTATAATTATACAGTTTACTGCATAATACAAAATATGATCAAGCGAGAAAGCGAATGATGGATCCCGCACGCTGTTTTCATGTGTGTATTGTTGGAGCGTTGTCAGGGCCGCCAATCCGATTGGGCCTTAGCCTGGTCTAATCAAAGACCTCTGAAAGTGAATGAATCCAATTCTTCCTTCTCTAAATACCACTGAAGCCAGTGTTGTCGATCAGACTTTTCAACATTAATATTAAAAACTAAATATGTACCTTAAAACTCAAGTATACATTATAAAATGCTTGCATACGAGTCTGCAAGACAGTGAGACATTTCATGTAACTTTGCAATTTTAATGTGTAAATTATTAATTATAATGCAATTATAATGACTTTACAATTATAATGAAGAAGCCAAGGGAGAATGAAGAATGAGGGAGAAAAAACAGAGTGTGACAGAGACAGATATAAGGAAGGCTTTAGACGTGCTCTATTCGGAGATCAAAACTAGCGCTGGGCTATAGGGCTAGAGTGGGGGAGACCCGAACTGTCGCGTCTTCGGTTACCTTCAAGTCCGCCTAGTCTCTAGCCTAGTGCAACGTCTAGAGCAAATACGACTACCTCCTGCGAGTACCTACTTCCCTGGTACCAGTTGAACTCTTTTCAGCTCAGCGAAGCGTGGTAGGGGAGGCCCCTATAGCTGGAGACTGGATTGTAGACCTCCTATAGCTTTCTATCTCTCTGTTTCACTTCTCTGAGTTTTTAGAACATAACGCTTTTTGAGTTATGTCCCATAGCCTAAACATGAAATGTCAAAAAATAGTGGTAATATTAAAGTAACGGAGTAGATCGCTTTGGAGCGATAAGACACCAAAATGTTCAAGCTACAGATAAAACAATAAATGCCGTAAAACCCAGTAGAAATATTATGTTCAGGTTGCTGTAGATTATAGATAAAAGTTTTATTGAAAGATGCCTTAAGCCTCCAGGACATGCAAAATTTCTGTAAATCACATATGAATTCACAACACAAAAAGGAGCGCCGCGCTCCCCCTGCAACCTTTCGATGGTTAAGAAATTATATCCCTTCGTCAAAACTGTTCATTTTTGAGATGTATGCATTTATTTGAAAGCTTGATAACTGCAAGCTTGCTCTTACTACAGAGGAAGGCAGTAAATCTTAGTTGTCTATATTCTTGATATTTTTAGATGAGTCCTCCTGTTTTTGTAAGAACCTAGAGTAAATGTCAAATATGAATAGATCTAGCCATGACACCAAACCTACATCAACTAGTGGGTTCTAGGCTTGTGAAGTGTCTTGATCAATTTTTTTCTTTGAATATCTTGGAAACCTAGGAGCTTTTAGGTTACATAAGTGTTGGGGAGGATATACAATGCAGGGGTATCTCGCAATCCAGTCGTAACACCAAACAGTTGGTTTAAAAAAGTTTGGTGAAACCTACGGCAGTATATAACTTTGAGTCCTGGACATTTCGTTGATTAATTTATTTTATTTATAATATGTTCTACAGTTCAGTATATTTTCAAACATCTGCTCTCTATATTTGTGTAATAAACGATCAACTCTCATCCTACTTTATCCATCTCATAAATATAATGTTGAATGTTTTGATAAAGTACCTGCTAGAAGAAAAGCTTGAATTAATGATGAATTCATATTTTTATATGTATATTTGTAAATAAATAAATAATAATAAAGAAAATAAATTAACTCTAATCTACATAATTAATTATTATAATAGTCCAGTCAAATGGTGCATAAAAACAGCTCAAAGTGGAAAAGTTTTGGTGTAATAGTTGTTAGTGGCTTATTTCATGTTTTTTGGGGTGCTGAATACGAATCTGAAGTTGTCCAACAAAATTTCCCTCGGCAAATATGAGAAATCATCGAAAAACTAAAAAAAAAAATGTTTTTTATTGGTTTTCAGCTTATAACTTGCAAAGCAATCTACTCACGCAAAAAGTAGTCTAGTAGTAAAATAAAAAGGAGAAAATAATCTACATTTTATGTCTATAACTTTTATTTGTACGTCGTATGGTTTTCACGCAAATGGGAGTTGAAATATTGGGAAGATGTGGCGGGTGGAGGGAACAGGATGAAGGGTAAACGGTTGGTGGAAAGACTGCGCTGGCAGTTAATTTTATGTTTTTGGGTGTGCTGAACACGAATCTAAAGTTGTCCAACAAAAATTTTACACCCAAATATGAGAAATCATCATAAAACCACTTTTTACTTTTATTTTTTTAGTGGATTTCGCCTTATAACTTACAAAGCAAGCTATTTACGCAAAAAGTGGAAGAGTAGTAAAATAAAGAGGAGAAAATAACCTACAAATTATTTCTTTACCATTTTTTTGTAAGTCGAATGGTTTATATGCAAAAGAGGGGTTGAAAAAACCGGGAAATCAATAATTTGTGAAAAATAGCAACAAACCTTATTCTTAAAATAATATATAGCGAATTTCTGAATAATTTATATGTATTTAAGTACTAATGCGAGCTCTGTTTGTTTAGATGGTGACAAGTTGAAGGTGGAGGAGGATATAAAGGATGGTAAGAACGAGAGCAGTTCTCCGGCTGTCGACGGTGAAACCATCGAATTCACTGTCGTTCATAACAAGTCGAGGCATCAGGTCGAATTCAGCCTCGATCAGAAGATCTCCGCTCTCAAGAAACACTTTGAAGTCCTTCTCGGTAATCTTTTGTTTTGTTATCTCATAAGTGAAAATGTGATAAAGGATTTATGAAACATTAAGGCTCTACCATTCTTCTGATAAATAGTACAGGTGCCATTTCAATACAACGATAAAACTCGTATTAAAATGGTGCCTGTACTATTTATAATAGGAAGTTGAAATAGGGCTCAAATTGTGCAGAATTAAAATTGGGAATTAAGCCTGTACTTAGATTTTTGATATCTTGTTTAGAACCAGAATAATTTTAGTTTTACTGTTTTTCCTAACCTCAAAGGGCGGTAGAGCCTTAAGTTCATACTGAGTCTAGAGCTCATAGTGCCATAGTGTAGGTTTTTCCAATCTTTAAGGTTTCTGGACTTCAAGAAAAAAATCGGTCCGAGACAACTTAGACAAACACAATGTGTTCAATTTATTAGTTTTGAGTTTTCTTAGCTATATTTAATTATTAATAAACATTTTATCAAAAATATAACAATTTATCATACAAATAAATTCTGTCTCTGTTTAAAGCAAGGATCTTATATAAAGAGGATGGAATGTTAAGAAGTTTAAGGCAAAAAAGTGACCCCCATAGAGGTAAGAGAAATTGGAGAAAAAAATCATACTGCGCATGCTCCATGACCTTTGAACTGGGATAAATTACCTTCTTTGTTAATTTTCAAGGTTTATTTTGAATCAAGTCACTATAAACTGCTAAATATAGTCCAAATATCAATCACAATCACTCACAAAGAGCACAAAATAAGAAATACAACGCAAGGGAGAGTACAACGCAATCTATTGATTGTTGATAACCTGCCTCACGTTTCTTGGTAACCTATAACCAAGAGGAAGGTAATTTGTCCCACTGGAGCTACTATTTTACTTCTCTACTATTATCTTCATGGGGTCACTTTTTAGACACAACCCTCCATCCCCTTTATATTTATAAGGGTAAGTGTCCATCTGAGACTAAATCTCGAGAGCTAGTCTCGAGATTAGTCTCAGAGCCTTATCCACTTGAGAGCAACATCAGACTCTCCCGAGTCTCGGAGAGTAGGCGAGTCTCCGAGACTAGTCTCAGCCCCATGTCCACTAGCGATTTCAATCTCGAGAGCGAGTCTCGACACTAAAAAGTCTCAGATGGACACTTACCCTAAGATCCTTGGTTTAAAGCTGTTTTCTCAGGAACTAGATTTTTCCCCCATGGAAACGGCTTATATCGTTAGATTTGTACTTAAATGGACTATATTTTAGAATTTTTTAAAATTAAAATTGTCAGAATTGTTTTTTGAGAAACAATTGTTTTTTTAGAGTTATCGAGGGGCAGCGTCCCCAAATTTGAAGCTAAAATTCATTTCTTGATTTTGCCTTGGGGTATGATTTTAATGAAAATGTATGCCGAGTAGTTTAGGCTCCAGGCGTCTGCACAGACAGACGACAGACAGATAGGTTTTTAAAAACACTTTTTTGGACTCAAGGGACCTCAAATGTAAATGCATTAAAAGAAAGTATTGCCATAGCAATACTTTCGCTTTTTTATGGGTTGTAGCACCATGGAGTAAGTAAGTTTGAGGTTTCTGGGTAAAGGCCCCCATACACTCTTCAACTTGGTTGTCCAACTATGTCTCTCAACCTGGTTGATCAACATCAAAAAAAGTTGAACTACATCAGCAGAGAGAGAACCAGCATACAGAGAACCCAGCATAAAGTGAAACTATACCTGAATAGTTTCGTTCCTGTGTCTGTCCGTCACTCTGTACGGTTCCAATAACTTTTGAATCAAAAGAGATAAAAACATAAGCTCTGCCCACCTATATCAAAAGGGTTTTGATGTATTTCAAGGTGGTTGTTCAACTTGTGATTTGGTCTTTCAACCTGTCCATACACAANGTTGATTAAACTCTCCAGATATAGGTGGTACCAGAGCGTAAGTAGGTTCTAGGCTGTTTTATGTATGCTGCTAAATTTATACAGTAGAACCTTGCTAACACGACCCTCAATAACACGACAACCTCAATTACAAGTGCAATTTTCAAATCCCCTTGAGATTGCCATAACATACAATGTTAAATTAACCTCTATAACGTAACTATTACTAGGCATCGCGTGGCTCTATCATTGAAGCGAGCGTATTGCAATGAAATATGAATATTAAAATTAATTCACGATGAATGTCAGAGTAGAAGATAGGTGGAAGAGGGTAGTGTGGAGTAGAGTGGGGGTACTCGGTACAAAGCTCACCTTCCTAGATAAACCTATACACTACACGACTTTAAGAATCTTAACCACCTGTCATACCGTAGCTTTTAAACAAAATTATTATAAATGTATTTCTTCCTTACGCAAAAACTACTGCTTGCATCAAGTTGAAATTTTACATGCCTGTTCCAATTGTACTTTAGACGATGTATATGAAGTTTTATTAAAATCGTTGCGTTAGAA
>KZ651915.1:202318-214742 GCA_001010745.2 Gerris buenoi
AATAAAATAATAATAAAAAAAAAAAATTAATCACTTATAACTGAAATAAGTTATCCAAGATTAAATTTAAAAATTGCTTTTAGTAAAGGTTTATACATAGTGAAATAGTACAAAAAATAGATTGAACAAAAACCAAAAATAAAAATTCAGATCCTTGCATACAAAAGTAATTTTTAGTCAATTTTGAGTGTATATTAATCCGGGTACTTGAAAGTAGTTTTACAGAGTTTAAACTAAAAAGGAGTAAAAATTACGGAAATTTTGTTCTGACAACTAAAAAGCGACATAGGGAGAGTTACTTGTTTACATCGCCAATCCTATGTAAAGGGGTCGACGTTACCCTTCAAATATCCCTATTCCTGCAGCCTGCAGAAAAAAAAAATTACGTTTGTGATCAGTGCCCACAATTCCTAATTACCTATACTATAATGTCAGCACAAGAACTGCTATAAAGATGTTTAATTTTGTATTTTTTTTTTTTTTAAATTATCATTTTCGTAAAAGCACTCTTTATGTTTGCCTAAATTTGAGAACAGACATTCTAGGGAATTTTATATTTTTTTTTTACAAACATTCTTTCTAAGTTCTACTGAGAGTTTACAGTAAAATTCACATGAATAAAAGTTACGGGATTTTCTTATCCAATTATAATAAAAGCGACATTAGAAGAATATAATTCAGGAATTGGGGGTCGTTTTTAAAAGGGGTTGAATTGTGTCACAATGTTCAATGTCCCTTAAGAAGACATTTAAGCCCCGTTTACATGGTGATAGTTCTTTCACGATAGAACTATCACGTCAGTTTACGTCATAGAACTATCGCCAAGGTGTACAGTCAACACGGTGATAGTTCTCCCACAATAGAACTATCACGACAGTCAACTTCATAGAACTATTGCGGAGGTGTGCAGTCTACACGGTGATAGTTCTCCCACGATAGAACTATCACAGTCTATGTCATACATACATACGTCAAAATTTGTTGTCTTGTCATCAAAGTTACATCTGTATCCTAAATTTCAGACTTGGATACGGAAATAAAGCATTAAATATATTATAATGTTAAATTATAATACATGTACAGCAAAAGGAAACATTCATATTGACGAAAACAACAAAACCTGATATCAAATATGAAGTAAGCTATCATATTTGCTGCTTTTTAGATCTATTATCACGTGATATAGCAGTATAAACATACAATAAAGCCAATCAGCATCTAGTAATCTAGCGTAGTAGTTCTTATATCTGCCACGTGAGTACTCTGACTGCTGTGATAGAACACTCAACTATCTCGTCAGATAAGATATGGTGTAATGGCTGATAGTTCTATCGTGACAAAATCTATCATGTACACAGTGATAATTACTACTGCTAGTGACTAATACTATACGCTGGGGAAGTGTGACGTCACTTACTTAAAAAAAAATGTGTTTTGTTATGTTGGCTAATCTGCGCTGGCTCATAACAAAGAATATACTAATGGGTTTTATCAGTGCAATTTTATTTTATTATTATTTTTTAATTAATTTAAGAATGAAAAATGTCTCAATGCTTTGAATTTGGGTGCAACCATAGAGCCTTAAAGGATAAATGTCACTTTTATCTCAATACTAATCCATTTTCTGTGAGGCGAAACATCTGTAGGTAAGATATCTTTTATCTTATTTGAGTTATTTGTAAGAATTATTTGTTTTATCATCTATAATATATCAATTTATTGGCTATTAATGATGTTACATATATATTATTAGGTTAAAAACAGTTAAAAAAGCTTTTAATAGAATAAAAAAGAAGAAAAAACTATGAAATGCTTACAGAACACAAGTAAACAATTGTTTGTTATGAGCCAAAAAAAAGATAACCTGACGAAAAATCATGATGTCACAGCAACCTTCGTCACTTTACGTAACCTCTCTGACCTATTGACATACTATGATAGTGACTAACGCAATAGTTGCTATCATGACCACAACTATCGCTTCAACTATCACCGTGTATACAGGGCTTTACACGAGCAAAATGCCAGGAACATTAATACATAATATCACAGTCTACACAGGAAAACACCGAATGCTTTTTCAGCCTTGGAAAATCTTTTTTTTTTGCAAACTCAAATTTTTTTTAAAAACATTTTCATAATGAAAAATTATTTAATAAAAACAATTTTAATCAACTCTAAAAAAAAAGAAGTTTTTTTTTTTGATAAAATAGGATCTTTTAAAATATAATAAATGTTAAAAATCAATAAATTAATTAATGAAAAGTGAGAGTGGAGTTAAGGAGTGAGAAATTAGAGAAGCGAGGGGTCGTGGGTGAGCGTACAGTGGTTATCACTGTGGTCACAGCGGTCACAGCTATTTCAGCGACCACAGTGACTGTGGCGGAGATTGTTGCATTAACAGACTCGGACGTGGGTAGAACAGTTCCACTACAGGGGTTATCACTAACAGGAGGACCTACTAACCAGTCTAGTACGTAAGCCATTAGAGATCCACCTGTCAATCCGATGTTGTACGATAGTGTCATTATATTACCTGTAAAATAAAATTTAACATTTATTACAGACTCCTATATATCACCAACAGTATGTGCGTAACAAGTTGTGACTTCAGACTCTCAGGTTGGCCAACCTAAATGAGGAAAAAAATAAAGCCACTAGGCCGGTGAAAGGGGTGGGGTCAGTGACATTTTTGTTTGCCAAGTTGGTCCAACCTACTAGAATTCTAAATCCTCACCTCTCATTGGTTCCCCACCCTAATTTTTCGGATTTTCCTGCGCTATCAAAAGGCATAACTCAAAAAGTCCAAACTATAGTTATTAAAATTTTTGTATGGACACCAGTGGCATCAAGAAAATTAATTTTTGACATGAGAAAAAAAAACATGTGGTGGGGAGCCAACGAAAGTTTGATAAATTTGACACTTGGAAGGTTGGGCTAACTAGGCAAACAAAAATGCCACTGGATGCCTTAAGGGTAACCGCCCACATAGTGGGCAATGAGTGTCCAAAATACTAATTTTTCTACATTTCATAGAAAAACATTGAATCAAAGATATATTTTGGGGCATTGAATCTACACATCCACATTTCAATGCTTCTCCATGAAGTGGAGAACACTAATAATGATATAATGATCGATATTTTGCAGATTATTAAAGAAATTAGCATACCAAAAAACATAATGCTATTACGTCAATGTCTCAAAGAAGGAGAGATAATTATTATGTTAGTGAGAGAATTTGATTTCAAAAATAATTTATGGCCACCATTTTGAATAAAATTTAAATCATAAATGGGAGCTAACTTCAAATTGCAAAAATCAATGAACAATAATTGAAGCAAGCGTAACAAGATTCTTATATTTATTAGAACATGTACCCCTGTCTGTCTGTTTGTTTATTATTAACATTCACTTGTGTGATGTTATTATGAAACATAAACTTGTATATGTTATACTATATTTATATTTATTGCAGTATGCAATACAGAGTTATTTTATTATTGGGAGAAAGCAGAAAACCAACAGGAGGAAAATGATGGAAGCTCTCAATATAGCCATCAAACTCGACTTAACAGTTAATATAAAAACAGAATCCCGCTCCCTCAACAAGTATTACAGTGGAATATACTATAACGATTTAAATCATAATTCCCGCCCAATTTAACTCAATAGGCCTTTGTGATCACCTTCTTGCTATTTGTGGTATTTATATGTATTTTAGTCCATATTATTATTATTATTAGTGATATAATATATCGACCTTTTTGGTTTTTCTCTCAACATTATTGATATTATTTTTAAGTTTGTTTGTTACCTGATAGTTCTCTGTTCTCTTCGGACACTCTTGACGGAGCCTGTATCATAGGAATGGAGCCAACTACTCCGTTAGTGAGACCGAGAAGCATTGAGAAGAGAAGAGGGTAGCCCTCACCCTGCACAGCGGCTGTTCCACGTGGAGCAGCGGTGAGCAGTGTAAGAGGAATCAGAAGACTACGGAGTATGGAGCAGAACAGTAACTGCGTCTTACTCCATTCGTAAGGAATACTCGCTACTACCTGCAAGTAAGTTATCAATTAGATTTGCTTTTATAAATAAAATAAATCTAAATACAGGGTGGTCCAAAAGTTTCCCCATCTCCTCTTTACTTTAAGCGGTTTTGAGATAAATTATTGAAACTTGGGGGATATTACAGATTACCCCCCCAAGTTCCATTAATTTATCTCAAACTTATGTTATGTGTGTTGTATTCACACATTTAAAATGCTCAGAAAATCGTTAAAATAACGTTATAACAAATAAGGCACGCTTCACGTAAGCACGTGAGGTGATAATCGCCGGTTTCTGTAGGACTTAGTTAAAATATTAAGAGTATTAGTTGCATATTCTTTTTCTACACTTTAAGACCTTCAAATTTATGTATAACATGCCATGGTGACTAAAAACTTTTTTTTAGCCACCCACCATATTGGCAGCCATCTTGAAAATATCAAGTGTAAAATTTTTATAGTTGCATATTCATTTTCTACACTTCAAGACCTTTAAATTGATATATAATATGCCATGGTTACTAAATTTTTGTTTCTAGTCATCCACCATATTGGCCGCCATCTTGAAAATATTACATGTGTTATTTTAATAGTTGCATATTCTTTTTCTAGACTTCAAGACCTTTAAATTGATGTATGACATGTCATGGTAGCTAAAAACTTTTTTTTGGTCACCCGCCATATTGGCAGGGCCGCCATCTTGGAAATATTAAGTGTAAAAATTCCAAAATTTGCCCAGTGGTCTAAAATGCCGAGATGTACCTGTGTGCCAAATTTCATGTTTCTAGCTACAGTAGTTTATGAGTTGAAACAAGCCAACGGACGGACGGACAGACAGACAAACAGAGCCGTTATATAAGGTTTCTTTTTGTACTTTGTACAGAAACCTAAAAAGCCAAAATTTCAAAACTTTTGAACCAAAAGGTCACAGTACTGGAACCTCCTTTTTTTTTTACAAATCAAACACTGGCTAGAAGAGTCTATAGAGTGGGGAACTGTTGGGATCAAGAACATCTACTACTAGTAGAGTTTGAGGCTGACAGTTCCCTAACCGCTCTTTTGGAACCGTTCTCTGGAACTGTTATTTTTCAGACCAGAACGGTTGGAACAGTTCCACGAACAAGAATGGTTTGGCACAACTCTATTGACTGCTGAGTTAGAATCAGTTGTTTGACATCCCCATTTGACCGAAAATTAGACTTACAAAATTTTGCTTGTACGAAAACAATATCTTCTACACCACACTAAATTGTTTTTTTCTCTTACCTTGCCCATAAGATCGGATGTGTTAAAAGCAGCCATAAGTATAACAGGCATCCAAGAACCGAACTTACACGAAACTATTTCCGACATAATTCCTGGATACAGGCAAAGTGTGACAAAGTATGCAACTGATATGGACAGCATGTATTGCCAGATGCATTTAGCAACCGTCCATCGGGCTCGTAAACCTCCTGTAAATACCGGAAAAACAGTTTTAATAAAATAAATAAAATTATAAAAGTTATTTATAGTCTGTCCCAAACTACAGTTAGCGGTTTGACAGTGAGGGAAATCGAGTGACACACAGATTGGCCAACCTCAGAGTGAAAAATTAAAGCCACTACATTTACCTTCTTATATGGTTATCCAGAGGACAAATCTTGAGCTCTCATTGGCTCCCCACCCCATTTGCTAGTTTTCCCGTGCTGTCAACACACTAACTCTAGTTTGGGACGGACTGTAAGAGTAAGTATCCAACCATGAATGTGGCTTATAAAATCATAGTAGGCAAGACAGTAATAAATATATGTTAATAGATAAATCATAATAAAAAAATCCTACTTGATATGGCAGCACAAAATTTCTCGCCTCTAGTTGCAGGTGGGTAACGGGATGCAGGGGTTGAGGCGGTGCGTAAAATCACATCTTCTACCTGAAAAATTGCAATTAAACAAAATGTTTATAATGTAATAAATAAATTACAATACTATAGTCAACCTTAGGGTGTATACAGTCGACTCTCGATAACTCGAAACTCAAGAACCTCGATAGCTCGATTTTTTTTTAATCCCCTTCATTTCCCAATAGTGTTTGCCTTTATTATTACCTCTATAAGTCGAATATTTTAAAATAACAACCTCGATTAGACGAATTTATTTTGTTTTTGGAGCCGTGGACAACCTCTATAAGTCAAAGTTTTGATTCCATCCTCTCTATAACTCGAAGTTCACAGGTGCCTACGTAATCCGTTGACTGGCAATTGACAATACCATACATTAGTAGAGTAGTAGAGTTCTCGCATGTCATAGTCATACAGTAAAGTCGCATATNGTCAAGCTGGCTTGACAAGCCAAGTTTGTCAAGTAAGTTTGATGCCCAGTGTACACCACATCAAGCCATCCAACTCACAAACTTCACCCACACACGGTCCAACTTACTTGTCAAGCTGGCTTGACAAGCCAAGTTTGTCAAGTAAGTTTGATGCCCAGTGTACACCACATCAAGCCATCCAACTCACAAACTTCACCCACACACGGTCCAACTTACTTGTCAAGCTGGCTTGACAAGCCAAGTTTGTCAAGTAAGTTTGATGCCCAGTGTACACCACATCAAGCCATCCAACTCACAAACTTCACCCACACACGGTCCAACTTACTTGTCAAGCTGGCTTGACAAGCCAAGTTTGTCAAGTAAGTTTGATGCCCAGTGTACACCACATCAAGCCATCCAACTCACAAACTTCACCCACACACGGTCCAACTTACTTGTCAAGCTGGCTTGACAAGCCAAGTTTGTCAAGTAAGTTTGATGCCCAGTGTACACCACATCAAGCCATCCAACTCACAAACTTCACCCACACACGGTCCAACTTACTTGTCAAGCTGGCTTGACAAGCCAAGTTTGTCAAGTAAGTTTGATGCCCAGTGTACACCACATCAAGCCATCCAACTCACAAACTTCACCCACACACGGTCCAACTTACTTGTCAAGCTGGCTTGACAAGCCAAGTTTGTCAAGTAAGTTTGATGCCCAGTGTACACCACATCAAGCCATCCAACTCACAAACTTCACCCACACACGGTCCAACTTACTTGTCAAGCTGGCTTGACAAGCCAAGTTTGTCAAGTAAGTTTGATGCCCAGTGTACACCACATCAAGCCATCCAACTCACAAACTTCACCCACACACGGTCCAACTTACTTGTCAAGCTGGCTTGACAAGCCAAGTTTGTCAAGTAAGTTTGATGCCCAGTGTACACCACATCAAGCCATCCAACTCACAAACTTCACCCACACACGGTCCAACTTACTTGTCAAGCTGGCTTGACAAGCCAAGTTTGTCAAGTAAGTTTGATGCCCAGTGTACACCACATCAAGCCATCCAACTCACAAACTTCACCCACACACGGTCCAACTTACTTGTCAAGCTGGCTTGACAAGCCAAGTTTGTCAAGTAAGTTTGATGCCCAGTGTACACCACATCAAGCCATCCAACTCACAAACTTCACCCACACACGGTCCAACTTACTTGTCAAGCTGGCTTGACAAGCCAAGTTTGTCAAGTAAGTTTGATGCCCAGTGTACACCACATCAAGCCATCCAACTCACAAACTTCACCCACACACGGTCCAACTTACTTGTCAAGCTGGCTTGACAAGCCAAGTTTGTCAAGTAAGTTTGATGCCCAGTGTACACCACATCAAGCCATCCAACTCACAAACTTCACCCACACACGGTCCAACTTACTTGTCAAGCTGGCTTGACAAGCCAAGTTTGTCAAGTAAGTTTGATGCCCAGTGTACACCACATCAAGCCATCCAACTCACAAACTTCACCCACACACGGTCCAACTTACTTGTCAAGCTGGCTTGACAAGCCAAGTTTGTCAAGTAAGTTTGATGCCCAGTGTACACCACATCAAGCCATCCAACTCACAAACTTCACCCACACACGGTCCAACTTACTTGTCAAGCTGGCTTGACAAGCCAAGTTTGTCAAGTAAGTTTGATGCCCAGTGTACACCACATCAAGCCATCCAACTCACAAACTTCACCCACACACGGTCCAACTTACTTGTCAAGCTGGCTTGACAAGCCAAGTTTGTCAAGTAAGTTTGATGCCCAGTGTACACCACATCAAGCCATCCAACTCACAAACTTCACCCACACACGGTCCAACTTACTTGTCAAGCTGGCTTGACAAGCCAAGTTTGTCAAGTAAGTTTGATGCCCAGTGTACACCACATCAAGCCATCCAACTCACAAACTTCACCCACACACGGTCCAACTTACTTGTCAAGCTGGCTTGACAAGCCAAGTTTGTCAAGTAAGTTTGATGCCCAGTGTACACCACATCAAGCCATCCAACTCACAAACTTCACCCACACACGGTCCAACTTACTTGTCAAGCTGGCTTGACAAGCCAAGTTTGTCAAGTAAGTTTGATGCCCAGTGTACACCACATCAAGCCATCCAACTCACAAACTTCACCCACACACGGTCCAACTTACTTGTCAAGCTGGCTTGACAAGCCAAGTTTGTCAAGTAAGTTTGATGCCCAGTGTACACCACATCAAGCCATCCAACTCACAAACTTCACCCACACACGGTCCAACTTACTTGTCAAGCTGGCTTGACAAGCCAAGTTTGTCAAGTAAGTTTGATGCCCAGTGTACACCACATCAAGCCATCCAACTCACAAACTTCACCCACACACGGTCCAACTTACTTGTCAAGCTGGCTTGACAAGCCAAGTTTGTCAAGTAAGTTTGATGCCCAGTGTACACCACATCAAGCCATCCAACTCACAAACTTCACCCACACACGGTCCAACTTACTTGTCAAGCTGGCTTGACAAGCCAAGTTTGTCAAGTAAGTTTGATGCCCAGTGTACACCACATCAAGCCATCCAACTCACAAACTTCACCCACACACGGTCCAACTTACTTGTCAAGCTGGCTTGACAAGCCAAGTTTGTCAAGTAAGTTTGATGCCCAGTGTACACCACATCAAGCCATCCAACTCACAAACTTCACCCACACACGGTCCAACTTACTTGTCAAGCTGGCTTGACAAGCCAAGTTTGTCAAGTAAGTTTGATCGTGTGTGGGGGCCTTAACACTCATTTGTCACAAACTTCAAGCTAAGCAATTCCTAAACACCCGGTAACTTTTTTTCTTTCAGTAGAATAAATTTCTTACCAACGAAGCGTCTTCAGTTGGCTCTAGCGTGATTCTCTTCGATTCCTTACAGAGAGTCAAGTAGAACTGTACAAAGTCCGTCTGCCTCGTGACTTGATGCAGACAAAAACAACCTCCGATGAAAACAAAACTGATCAAGAAGAATATCAGCGTATTGATACGTTGATCTTCTAACAACATCTTCGTTATGATTCTGTTCATCGAAACTAAGAACCCAGCTCCACCTGAAAACATATCGTTATATCAAACTTCATACCACATTTAACATATGATAAACAGCTTGGTTTTCCCGGTGAAATTCGCGGCGCAAAGGGGTTGAAGTCTGACGTTTTGCTTCCACTACTGGAAGCATCTTCAGTGGTGTGGTACATCGTAATGTTTACTTGAAGCAATAACAAGACATTTTAAAAATCAGCCATTTTAAAAAAAGTGACAATTTGACAATTCTGGACAAATATTTATGCCCAACATTCAATTTCTAGTTTTTTATCAAGCTAGTGCTTTATTTCGATGCTACACATCTATAAAAAAAGAATATTATCTACCATTGTTAGATTTTAATAATAAATACAGACAAAATATTAAACTTCCTATATATAAGTTCGTATTTCTCTTTTGATAAAGATGACATTAAGGCTCTACCGCCCTTTGAGGTTAGAAAAAACAGTAAAATTAACATTATACTGGTTCTAAGCAAGATATCAAAAANACAGTTAGCGGTTTGACAGTGAGGGAAATCGAGTGACACACAGATTGGCCAACCTCAGAGTGAAAAATTAAAGCCACTACATTTACCTTCTTATATGGTTATCCAGAGGACAAATCTTGAGCTCTCATTGGCTCCCCACCCCATTTGCTAGTTTTCCCGTGCTGTCAACACACTAACTCTAGTTTGGGACGGACTGTAAGAGTAAGTATCCAACCATGAATGTGGCTTATAAAATGATAGTAGGCAAGACAGTAATAAATATATGTTAATAGATAAAACATAATAAAAAAATCCTACTTGATATGGCAGCACAAAATTTCTCGCCTCTAGTTGCAGGTGGGTAACGGGATGCAGGGGTTGAGGCGGTGCGTAAAATCACATCTTCTACCTGAAAATTTGCAATTAAACAAAATGTTTATAATGTAATAAATAAATTACAATACTATAGTCAACCTTAGGGTGTATACAGTCGACTCTCGATAACTCGAAACTCAAGAACCTCGATAGCTCGATTTTTTTTTAATCCCCTTCATTTCCCAATAGTGTTTGCCTTTATTATTACCTCTATAAGTCGAATATTTTAAAATAACAACCTCGATTAGACGAATTTATTTTGTTTTTGGAGCCGTGGACAACCTCTATAAGTCAAAGTTTTGATTCCATCCTCTCTATAACTCGAAGTTCACAGGTGCCTACGTAATCCGTTGACTGGCAATTGACAATACCATACATTAGTAGAGTAGTAGAGTTCTCGCATGTCATAGTCATACAGTACAGTCGCATATCATTGCTTCCCCTTCTTTCGAGAATTCGGCATTCCGCCAAATACTTTATCAACGATCCTAAAAATTCTAGATAAGTAATTATGACGCAGCAAGTGGATTAGCTGGCTCAGTGAAGAGGGCAAATATGTATACATAGTTTTTGTTTAATACCCTGTATCTGTATTTCTTGGTACTGGTTTATTACTTGAGTAGGCACCTTTATAACTCGAAGTTGGTTATTTTAGACCTCAATATCTCGAACCTCGATTAGTCGAAAAACTCGACAACTCGAATTTTTCTATTTACCCCTGAAGTTCGAGTTATTGAGAGTCGACTGTATAATCTAAGTTGTCAAACATCCGGCAAAATAAAAGTTAATTTTATTGATTAATATTTGTGTATCAGAGGTGAGCATAAACATGTTGCGCATGTTGTAGGCTTGGTTTCATCGAAAAATATTGAGTAGAACCAAAGTTATTAACAATTTTATAAAAAAAAAAATAGGTTGATCCACCATACCCAAAACCCACATACTCCCTAATCAAAAGGTTTGGGGACTTCTAGACTTCTAGGTTGGAAACTGGCCCAAACCCCAAACCTACTGGAAAAATCCAAAAAGTTAAAAATTTGTATTTTTACCCCCTATGAAAAATTAAAGCATATTGCACCAGCAGTAACTGATTTAAAAAGATCTACAACTTTCATCTTATGACTTTTTGTCATAACTCCATCGATACTATCTTAAATTATAGAACTAAATTTGATTTTTGTTTTACTTTGAGCTCTTATGGCGTCCGTAATTGTTGACTGATTTTAATTTCTGATTGGGCTGCTTAAACCTCACACTAATGCTCTTTAAAGCGAGTATTAATTATTTTATTAATTTGTCCTAAAACTAGAGTATTGCTTCCACTAAGTCCTTTGTGACGTGGATTTCACTGGATGGCCAACCTGGAGGCCAATACTGTAAGTTTTTTCATATATATGTGACATTATATATCAAACATCGCTATATATCAAAGTGTTGTTATATAATGTAGTGAATCTGTAAAGTTATGCCAGCTCTGTATGTGGCCGTATACTGAACTACAGATTGACAGTGTCCTTTTTATTGGCCATTTTATAATTATTTCAGTCAGAAAACAAGAAAAGTGAATGAAAACATCAATAATGACATCACTTTGTTTTGGTTTTTAGCATTTGATATATAACAACATAACCTGATGTATTGAGTTGATATATATCAAACCTTATACATCGATTTCTCCTTATATAACAACAAACAAAGTTATAGATTCACGTTGACAGGTTGCGTTCATGACAATTTGTTATACAGTCGAACCTCCATACAACAAACTTCTATATAACAAAAATCTCTATACAACAAATTTTTTTTATGTCCCACGATTTCTCTAAGTGTTTCTATAGTAAAAGAAATGCTATATAACAAAATCTATACAACAAATATTTTTATCTACGATTGATACGTAATATAAACATTGTATCTCTGTTTAGATTCGTAGAAAGTGATTCTTTACGCACCTGTATTAATTGCGCATGCGTGTCTCATAGTTTTGAAGAATTCCTCTTTTTTTCCACTCTAGTGACGAAAAGAAGAAGAATTCCTCAACTTTACACACGATTAGCGAGTTTGTTTACATTTAACATAACTAATTTGGTGTTTATTTAATAAAAGTAACTGTTTGTATCGAGTTTTTTTT